>JADRCC010562281.1:0-15299 GCA_019843855.1 Hylomyscus alleni
CTTCAAAGAGCCCAAGACATAGAAGGACCAAACATGAACTGCAAGACTATTTATAGTGTTTGGCCTTGTATTTTCTATTTTCAAATTGGCAACAATTAACTCTTGGCAAATCTCAATGATAAAAGTCAGAGATCACAATCCATTCTCTCACTGCACAAAGGGTAAAACTGTAATTCAAAGGAAGTTTGAGAGTATCCAAGGCCACACAGATCTACTCCAGTCACCAAGGCCAAAGTTCTTTATCAGCACTTCCGGAGAACATTGCTCTGTAGCTAACAGCACACTCTCAGCACCAAATCCACAATGTATCTTCCAGCAGTTACAGAAACTCAAATACAGGAACAGTGTAAGTATCTGCTTCAAGGTCACAGGACTAGGAAGGGAACAAAGGGTTTGACTTGAGGCCCGTACCTGCTACCTCCATGCTACAGGAAGCCTCTCTACTGTTTTGACATCAAATGAATTTGGAAAATGACTTATCACATACATCTTCTCCCAAAAGCTTGTGCTGTTTGATGGTAATGATGTCACTAGACCAATTTGAAAGGAACTCTACATGGCTATTTTACAAACTGACAAGTGCTACAGGGAGATGTCTGGAACCAGAAAAGGACGGCGGAGACAAGTGAATGAGTGAGGGATGCTGCTTCTCTTGAAGCATCACTCGAGCTGAGATAGCAGATCAAGGAAAAGAAAATGGAGAAGATTCAGGCATAACAGCCATTG
Source organism: Hylomyscus alleni (assembly GCA_019843855.1). Taxonomy (NCBI): domain Eukaryota; kingdom Metazoa; phylum Chordata; class Mammalia; order Rodentia; family Muridae; genus Hylomyscus; species Hylomyscus alleni. The sequence goes on from JADRCC010562281.1 coordinate 727, forward strand.
CAAAGGCATAGGGGTGTGAACAGAAAAGCAAGAGTTGGGTCCTAGAGCAGAGAGCAAGAAGGCAGGGTAGGAAACAGGTTGGAGAGACAGATAGGGCCAAGCTCTGTAGAGCCTTGGAAGCCATATTAGGGAATGGGCCACTGCAAGATGGGAGTTTGTAAAGAGTAGTAGACATGGTAAAGAAAGGGAGGCAGATTAGAAAGAGTAGGGGGTGAAAACTGACATGAACTGGCAATTTGCCAGGGAGGAGCTGGGAAGGAGTACTATCAAATTGTCTCTAAGTCCAGTGGCATGTGCCTATAATCGCAGCAGTTGAGGGGAGGACATGGAAGAGTCAGGAGGTCCAGGCAATCTTTGGCTATAAGAATTTTAAGGTATGTTGGTTAGAATCTTATCTATTAAATTGATCACCACAAATATCTAAAAGGAAGTTGTAACACTTGGGAGGATCTTGTTGTGCAGGCCAATGCTGATCTTGAACTCACAATCATCTTGCCTCAGCTTCCAAGTGCTGGAAAAACAGGTGTGCGCCATCACTCCAACATGGGATTTTAAAAAAGAATTTTAGCTAGGTGGTGGTGGTGCATGCCTTTAATCTCAGCACTCGGGAGGCAGAAGGATCTTGGGAGTTTGGGGCCAGCCTGGTCTATAGAGCTCTAGGACAGCCAGAGCTAAACATAAACTTTGCTTTGAAAAAACCAAACCAAATAAAAACCAAACACTACCCAAACAAAACAAAACACCCAAAGAAAAAGTTTAGTAACCCAAGCTCTCAAATTATATAATGACTCATAAACTAAAGTAACTAAACACAATTATCGATTGAACTGCTACTAAAATAATCCTAAGCTTTGTGAGTCCAAGATGCACAGGGGTTAGGACAGTCACTGGTACACTGTGATCCCATGAAAGAGGAACTCTTCTACCTGACTACTGCTGAAATGCCACTGTTATTAAAACTCAGTCTTCAATTGTGCTTGAAGGTAGGGATGTTTTTCACACATTAATTTTATGTTTTTCACACATTTAATTTTATAGCCAGATCAAAACCAAAAATGTAGGGAGACATACTCTACCTAGAAGTGGTGGTCCTAGGAGGACAGGGCAGCATTCCACAATGGTCACCAAACCCACAGCACTGGAGAACCTCTGGGGTCCAACGAGGTCCATCAATGTCTCAAATAAGACGGAGCTGAGCCAACCAAAGGCAAATCCAAAGACGCCCGCGTATACACAGAACCCAACGTAGGTTGTAGACAAAGGTGCTAGCAAATGGCACACTCCATTTGCAACAACAGAAGCAGCAAAAAAGTACTGGATTCGAGGTCTGATCCACTTGGTATTGGCTGCAAGTCCCATGGATGGTCTGGCTACCATATCAACAAAAGCCAAAATGGAAAGGAGGAAGGCTGACTTCTCACTGGAAAAATGCTTACTTTTACCATAATTACTAAGAAAGACCAAAGGGGTAAAGAGTCCAAAAAACATGACCACATTTCCAGACAGGTACAGCAAAAAGCCTCTATGGGTAAACAGGGACAAGTCCAGGAATTTATTAATTGTTTGGAAGACTGACAGCTTTTCTCCTTTGGGACTTCCTCCAATGAGATCTGTATTTGCATCAGGTTTTCCAGCTTCCTGTAGAGATTCTTTGGACTTGAGTTTCTCTACTTTGCCTTGCTGAGGCCCTATTGGTCTCATCAGGGACCCAGCTACACAACAGTTTAGGAGGAGGCCCCCAAGAATTAGGAAGCTTCCTCTCCAGCCAAAAATACCAAAGAAAGCCTGATTAAGTGGAGCCAGAGTAGAGAGAAACACAGGGCTGCCTGCCATGGCCAGTCCGTTGGCCAGTGGTCGCTTCTTGTAGAAATACTTGCCAATCATAGTCAGAGCTGGGTTCAAGTTGAAAGCAAGCCCAAGACCTAGGGAAAGGAGCAGAGATAACACACACAGTCATAAACAAAAGTATCTCTTAAATTACTTACCAAGCAAAGACATTAGAGTAAGTGGGGCTAAAGAGATGGGCTAAACAATGGCTGAAGCACGCACTGCTCTGGCAGAGGACCTGAGTTAAGAGTCCCAGCATCCATACTGGGAAGCTTATAACCACCTTGTAACTCCAGCTCCAAGAAATGTGATGCTTGTTGACCTAGCTAAACCTGTCTCCTCGATCCATCTCTACACTATAAACCCTTCTTGATACAGCTATGCAAAGTTAATCCTGTACCCTTGTCCAACTGTACACAGTATCTATGCTGAGATTCCTAGAGCTATGCACAGTTAATCCTGCACCCTTGTCCAACTGTACACAGTAACTATGCTGAGATTCCTAGAGTTGCATATCTGACCCCAGCTTTCCTCTGTATGTACGGTGTTCTTCTTTCATTCCCTCACTGGCCCAGTAAGATCAACTCCTGACGCTGGGCTGAACATGGCAAACTTTGCTGTGTCTCAAATATTGAATGGCATTAATAAACATAAATAAATGCTGTTCCTAATACATAGTTAACAAAAAAAAAAAAGACAAAATACACATCTTTTGGTCTAAACAAACAAACAAAAAAGTTTTGTACACTGAAGAAAATGTCTAGCAGCCCACACATTTGAATGCTGTAATATTCACCAGCTCATCTTCCTAATTTGATGACTACATTAAAGGCTGAGAAGACCCTTACTTTCAGAAGTGTCAGCTAGGTAGCACCATGTCCTACTGTACTAAAAGCCTATTCCTCACAGGAAAAGGAGGAAAGGGGAGAACAGCCAATGACTACCTTTCCATGAATCACTGCATAAACTCTATCTCACCATCCCTAGCTATCCTGGAATTCATTCTGTAGGCCAGGCTGGCTCTGCCTGCCTCTGCTTCCCAAGTGCTAGGATTACACGTGCCATTCTGCCCTGCCACTACCACTGTCTATTCTTAAAATGATGTAATTGTATCAAATTAAATTAGCAATAACTACATATTATATGGCAGTAGTTTATTCCATTTAATCCCTGCAGGAGCAGGCATAGGCAGATAAATCTGAGTTTGAGGCCAGCCTGGTTTACATAGCAAGTTTTCGGCCGGCTAAGGCTACACAGCTGACCCAGTCTTCTAAATGAATAAAACAATTTTATGTGTATATGCACATACCCATGCCCAAGAGTGGAGGGCTACCCCACCAGATTTGGTTCATTCCTTACGGGGACTACTCAGGCTTCTTTTACCCTCTGAGCCACCTCACTAGTCCTCAGTTAGTGATCAGCTCTCTAAAATGACAAGTACACTATCAAATAGTGACAATAAATAAATATGAAATGAAGCAGTAGCCACTCACCTCCAATAACACCAATGCACAAGTAAAGTTCCTGCACCGTGTTACAGAAAGAAGCTGCGATCAAGCCACAACCAGACAGGCAGCCACCAGCGATCATTACTGGACGGCTGCCGTATTTATTCACCAAGATACTGCTGATAGGACCTAGAAGAGAATAAAAAATGTAGTAGTACAAATTCACACATCCATAAAAGAAAGGCTAAATGTGAAGGTGGGTCATTTCAACCAGAGAACTAATAAGCCTATCAGCATGGTTCATAAACCTGATCTTCAAACTCTAACAAACACTTTCTGCTGGTTACAAAATGAAGTATTAAACTCATTTATTTGGAATTTAAAAAATCGAGTTTCAGACTTCCTAGATATGGACTTAAGGAATAACTGACTATGACAGGACACTGGAAGCTGCCTGGTTACAGCAGATAACTGGATGACTGGGCTCCATTCTTACATAGAGGGAAATCATATAACACTCAACCTGAAAGCAAGAGTACTGAGTACTGAGAGGCGAGAGCTTGAGGAAATAATTGGGTCAGAGCCTCATGAGTTTATCAAGCATCTTTCTGAACAAGGCCTGAGGGAACATCTTTCCTTCTGCCATGTGAGGCAGCTAACAACACAAGGAACAGGCCCTTACCAGAGGCCGAATGAATGAAAACAGCTAGTTCATGACATCACAGGTCTCTTGAAAACTTAACAGTTTGTATACGACATTGGTAGAGTATCTGTACATTTTCATATGAATTATTCATAAGGCTTTACAAAATAAATATTGCAACACTGCTGTTCTAAGAAGTTTAGGTTAGTGTTACTAATTTTATAATATTTGAACTCCCAAAAAAGGGGAAAAACAAATAAAAAGCAACTCAGATCTTTTTTCTTTAGCCAGGTGTGTGGTGCCTTTGGGATGAAGTGGCAGGAGGATTTCTGTGACTTTAAAAGTCAGAATTGGGGGCTGGCGAGATGGCTCAGCAGGTAAGAGCCCTGACTGCTCTTCCAAAGGTCATGAGTTCAAATCCCAGCAACCACATGGTGGCTCACAACCATCTGTAATGGGATCTGATGCCCTCTTCTGGTGTGTCTGAAGATAGCCACAGTGTACTTATAAAATAAGTAATTCTTAAAAAATAAAAAAACTTAGTGATAATTTAGCTCTCAAATTTTATTTAAAAACATTTAAATAGCCCAGAGACCTATGTTAAAAATATTAACAGCCAGGCGGTGGTGGCGCACGCCTTTAATCCCACCACTTGGGGGGCAGAGGCAGGCGGATTTCTAAGTTCGAGGCAGCCTGGTCTACAGAGTGAGTTCCAAAACAGCCAGGGCTATACAGAGAAACCCTGTCTCAAAAAAACAAAACAAAACAAACAAACAAACAAAAAATGTTAACAACAGTGACATAGGTCTACCCAAGGCAGAGGTAAGCCAGCCTGATCTACATAGTGAATTCTAAGACATTCAGGCCTACATAATGAGAACTGTATTTTTTTAAAATGAGGTAGTGTTATGTCTTTAATTCTGGCAAGTGGGAGGTAAAGGCAGGCAGACTCTGAATGAGACCAACCTGGTCTAAGCTAACCAGTGAGACAAAGAAACACTGTCTCAAAGAGAGATGGGGGGGGGGAGGGGGACAGACAGGCATGGTGGCACAGGCCTTTAAATCCTAGCATGGGGTGGGGTGTTGGTTTAGACCCTACTACTACACAGAGGTCCTGTCTCAAAAAACAAGCCAGGAGGGGAGGAGGGAATGAGTGCTGGAGATAGCACAGCTGGTTAAGAGCTTCACTTCTTCTCCAGGACCTAGGTTTGCTTCTCTGCACCAATGGCAATTCACAGCCAAGTATAACTCCAGTCCAAGGGGATCTGAAGCTCTCTTCAGCCTCCATAGTCACCATGCATTCACATGGCACACAGGCAAACACTCATACCCAGATATATATATATATATATTTATATATATACATATATATGTTAAAGATATAAAGATACACAGGAGGAAAAAGCAGGTCTTCAAATTACTGCTCCTGTCCATTTATCCCTGTTCTAATCAATGAACCTAATTATGTATAATTAAATTATGACGTCAAGTCAGGTGACAGCGTTGCATGACTTTAACCCCAGTACTTGGGAAGCAGAGGCAAGTGGATTTCTCTAAGTTGGAGGCCAGCCAGGTCTGTAGAGCCAAAGCTATAAAAAAAAAAAAAAAAAAACCCAGCCTCAAAAAACAAAAAGACACTCCCCCAAAAAATTATGATTTCAACTACACAGTGCTTTTGTTTGTGGGCTTATTACACCAAAAAGAACAGCAGAATTAGTGTTCTCTCTCACAACATGTAGCCCAGAGCTGAATCCACTCAAGAGACTCAGTAAAGATTGTTGAATCTGCTACCATCTTAGCAGCCTAAGGCTAAGTTACTCTCTATTGAAAAGTAGAATCTTTGTGCTGGCTGTTAAAGAGCTACATCAGTACAATCTGAGACACTGAATTCTTAGCAAAAAATATCTTGTTAGATATCTCACAAGACAACATGGAACACTGCCAACCTGGCTAAACAAAAATACTTTCCCTCAGAATTCCTATGAAACAACCTCAAGTTTTTTAGTAGGTTTAACTTTCATGTCTAATTGTGGTTTGACACTCCAGGTAAAATAAACATGTTTTAAATAAGCAATTTACTTTCTACACAGCCTCCACACCATGCCAAAGAAAACAAAAAGGAAAAAAAGATACAATTCAACCTTAAGAGCAGCCAAAATGCCTTTAGAACCCGTAACATCAGCTGGGCAGTGGTGGCAGTGGTGGCGCACGCCGTTAGTCCCAGCACTTGGCAGGCAGAGGCAGGTGGATTTCTGAGTTTGAGGCCAGCCTGGTCTACAGAGAGAATTCCAGGACAGCCAGGGCTACACAGAGAAACCCTGTCTCGAAAAACCAAAAAATAAAAAATAATAAAAAGAAATTTAAAAAATCTCTCTATATATACATACATATAATATACATATAACCTGTAACATCACAGGAACAAATGAAGATTTTATTCAGCTTGTCTCTTGGTGTGTGCACACGCATATGAGGATGCCATCAAAGGGGGTGTCGGTTGTCCTCACTTCTTTGTGGGACAAGCCTAGTCCTTAAATTACAGATTTTTCCTGAGACTTTGAGCTATACTATTCCAGACATTTGAGTAACTTTTTTTAAGCCTTGCAATTCAATGTTTAAAAATGTTTACTTTTCAAGTATCTGGCAGACAGCAAGAGAAATGTGGTCTGCACTTCATTTCTGTTCCAAAAAGCCACAATAGAATGAGGGAGTAAGAGCTACTAGTGTTATCAAGGATGAAAAGCACACTTAATACATCCCTTCAGGAAGTAACACTGAGCAAGATATTAAAATGTCCAGACTCTGGCTGCCTAATGTAAGTTAAAGGAACAGAGGGTACTCACCTCCAGCGTACATGACAGCCAACATGATAGATGATATCCAGGACACTTCACTGGTTGTTGCACTGAATATAACTTCAATCTCTTTAAAGAAGACAGTGATGGATTTGGGGAATGCATAGGAGAAACCAATAGAAATGAAAGCTCCGACTACCACTGCCCACCCCCAGCCTCCATCTGGGGGTGTATATCCCACTGGTCCTCCAATCGCGGGTGGCATTTTAAGTGTAGATGAATCCCAAGATGCAGTGCAAATCTAGTATCTGAAAGATAGTAAGTGGAAAAAAATTATGTCAGCAACAAACAACCTCCATAAATCCCTTTTCTGCACTAAAAGCCTTTAAAGAATCAGAATGACAAAGGAAATGTCTCATCGGGTTTTGCTGTTTCAGGCGAGGGAAGGATACATAGTGAGACCCTATCTCCAAAAGTGGGGACAAGGGGGACAACAAACCTGCCACCCTGTAATTCCAATGGACTGATTGCCCTTACTCTTCTGTTTTGGTTTCCAACCTTTCTTTTGTTTCTTTGTAGTTTATTCTATATGATGTTTTTTAAATGGTTCTCTTTTACTTTATAAACACCATGTACTATAGAGCGGCCAGTTTTCACAATCAAGCAAAAACAGATTTGTCAGTAAAATCACATGTCTACTGTGACAACCATACCAGTTTTAACTAGGAAATCAGTAAAGCAGGAGTTTTGACTGTCCATATGGGAGAAGGTCTTTTTTTTTTTTAAAGGTCCAAGATATTTTTTTAAAAATTGGTTGCCTTAAAAGAGGATCACATGCAGCCCATATGATCATGGGCTTCAAACTCTTATGTGTGAGGCTGGCCTTGAACTCCTGGTTCTGCTTTTAGCTTTCAAGTGCTAGAATTATAGGGATTTTAAAAAAACATACCCAGTTTTGTTATCAGTGTACAAAATAATGTGTTACTAACATTTTCACACAACTTGCTCATATTGCACCCCTATTCTCCTGTCAGTCTGCCCCCTTCTTCCCAATCTCCATTCCACCTCCATGTTTTATGTACACATGTACAGGTGTCTAAGAGAGAAGACATTAGAGTTGCTTTTCCTTTCTTGTCTCACTCCAGAGACCTCTATGTAGTCACAAATTTTTCCTTCCTTTGGGGACCCAGCTTTTTACTGCAAGGGACAGTGAACCCCAGTACAGCATAAGATGAACAAACCGGACCTCAGGTATCCGTGTTCTTAGAAAATATGGCTTTTACCAAATTTAGTTCAATCTAAATATTAATGATCTGGATCAATTTTTTACAAACATAGCCCAGGGGTGGGGATATGGGGATCTGTTGTAGGAAATTTCATTGAGGCCAGTTAAAAATATCTTTACAAGCCAAGGTTTCTTAAAAATTGTACCTGAGTGAATAAAGAAAGTTACTTAACATAGGTGTGCTGGTGGATTTAAATCTGTGAAGTCCAAGTGTTCCAGGCACTCATTCTCTTTTTTCCTTTATCTGAGTACAAAGACACTTCTCAAAGTAAAGATCTCAGGAGTATTTACATATACGAAAAACACCTACACACAGGCAGCAGAGCTGTCTAACACATCAAGCCCTGACTAGAACAGCAATACGTGCTGGACGTGATTAAACTCTGTGCTTTGCTGCCAGCTATGGTTTGTCCCAATTAAAAGACAGCTCTAATTTTTAGTCACGAAGACTTGCCTCATCAAGTTAATAAAAGCTTTTCTACAGAATCTAGATTTTCAACTTTTAAGTAGCTTTAGTAAGATTCACAAGTAAATGAATGTTAAAAGAGGTTGGGTTTTTTTTTGAGGGGGGGGTGCGGAGAGCAAACATTTAAAATCCCAGAAACAGATTCAATACAATTCTACCACCATCTGACAAATAATTGTTACAATTAACATAAAATTCTGATTAAAAGTCTCCATTTACACCAGCATTTATTCTTATCACAAGGCCTTATCCCAAAAGAAAATTATAGGACCAGACCCTTTGCCTGTAGCGCAGGAAAAGGGAACATGTATAAGCCTCACATGCTAAAATCCAGAAGCTGAATGATAGAGCAAAAGTTTTAAGATCTTAGAGTGTGCACCAACCCCCAAATTTAAATGTTACTGCCTTAAAAGTAACAGGGGGTTAAAAAACAAGTGACTGAATGGTAAGATGAGCCTTCTAAAAGCTAAGCATAGTGGGGCATTCCAGAAATACCTGCCCTCTGGGGGAGAAGAGAGTTAGCTTGGATACAGGACTATGAAACAATACCAAAAGGGAGTGGGAGAGCAGAGGCAGGAGGATCTCTGTATTCTGAGACCGGTTTGGTCTACAGAGTGGTCTACAGAGTGATTTCCAAAACACTCAGATTTACATAATGAGACTATCCCCCTAATCCCTCCCCCCACACAAAAATTACACCAGTGGTTAGAGACATAGCTCAGTAGTTAACATGTACTATTCTTGCAAAGGACCTGAGTTCAGTTGCCAACACCCACACTGGTTGGTTCATAGGCACCAGGCTATCTAGCTCTGAGGGTACCCACCATCACATGCATACAAACACAGGGGTGGAGGTGGGGATAGTAAGAATGCATTATACTATTAAGCCAATGTTGTACTCCAGCCCCCATGTCCTGGACTCTCTCCCGAGAGAAGTTACAAAAGCCCTAGGACACTATTAATTTCCCTGTACTCTCATAATACTTCCTAAAGATTGTGAATGTGAAAGATACAGAGTGTATCTAAAGCTCAATGTATATTACTAAGCATAAACTAGTTTCAGGCTTCAAAATCAGACACTCAGACCCATAAGACTGATTTAACATGGTAACCTCCTGTTTAACGGTTTTGATCTAGCTTCTTGTACAAGTGGAGAGAGAGAGAGAGAGAGAAAGAGAGAGAGAGAGAGAGAGAGAGAATATGAATGAATTAAGCTAGAAGTGTATCTCAGTAGCAGAATGCACAGGGCCTTGGGTTTAGTCCCCAGCAGTTACTGCCCCCTCAACCCCCAACAAAAACGGGTGGGGGAAGGAAAAGCATCTATGAAAAGTAGATGACGCCTAAACCTGACTAACAAAACACTCATCAATTACAAGACGTATAATCTTAATCATATTGCATAAAGAAACACCACACAAAATGTAAGCTTGCCTCTACAAACTTCTACTTGCTTCTGCCTACTAAATAGCAGGATTGAAAACATGCACCACCATGCCCAGCTGACACTCTTGTTAGGACACCACACAGCTTGGTCGGTAAAGGTATGTGCAAGCAGGTCTAGCCATCTGAGTTCGATCCCTGGAATTATCAACAAGCTAACTCCAAAGTTATCCTCTCTTCCACACGAATGCCACGTTCTATGTGCCTGCATACATACATCATGCACACGTTCAAACAATAATTTAAGCCTAAATAAAGAAAATTCTGTCATTTGTGACATGGATGGACCCCAAGGACACTTGCTAAGTAAAATAAACCAGATCTAGAAAGATAAATCCTGTATTTTTATGTGTCAGCTCAAGTGTGATACTGTTCTATTATGAGTTTTTTTTGTAAAAGACTTATTGCTAAATACACTGAACCCTAACTAGGCAAGCACTCACCAACTGAACCAGATGCCCAGCATTTAAATAGTCTTCCTAATTACTGATGATATAAACCTCACACTATGTTGTCATTAAAATAATTACTGGGTTTTTTATTAGAAATATACAATTTCCAAATGAGTACCTGATTTTCCTCGAATTAGAGTAATTATTAAACCACTTGCTTCCATTCTACTCAACTGAGGTTTCTAAGTGACAGAGTGCTTAAGAGTAAGAACTAATATAATTAGGAGAGGCTGAAGGAAGGATGTGTGCTTCTAATCTGCAAGGATTTCAACAGTGACCTCTTTAGAGGTCCTTCCAAGTGAGCTGTTGAACAGAATGCTTCAATGAATGTGAAGTACATTTGCTGATGTGAACCTACTGGAAACAGGGCTAGAAAACCCAAGTCAAATTAAGATACTCATTTAATTGGTGGCACCTACACTTTCTGATTTTAAAGTATTTTCTCTGAATTTGTGACTTAACCTGTGACATTATGATTACATAATCCTAAGACAAGATCTCCCTGCTGTGTGCCTCTCTTTATAGGTCTAGCTATCCTCACTCTCACAGGGGGACAGGAGTAATGCTGCCTCTGGGGCACTTTGGCAATACCTGTGGAACTCATCAGAACACACTTTTAAAAGCTGGGGATGGCGGGGCACACTGGTAATCCCAGTCTCCAGAGGCTGGAGGAGGAGTAGTTATAATCTGCATAGTGAGTTCAAGACCAGCCTAGGCTACAAAGTGAGCCCTCTTTACAAAAAAAAAAAAAAAAAAAAAAAAAAAAAGGTTCCTGCCTTCAGGTGCCTGCCCAGGCTTCCCTCAGTGGATTGCCCTTTAGGATGGACAGTACACTTGCTTTTCAGCAGTATAGTCAACAGAACATAAGGACAGACTGCTCCAATATTGACAAAATTCTTGAACCACCTAAAGGCCAAGATGAAGGTGTATGGAAGTATGAACATTTAAGGCAGTTCTGCTTTGAACTAAATGGACTTGCTGTCACACTTCAGAGTGAATGCCATCTAGATATCTGTACTCAGACGATAGCAACTCAACAATGGATTTTTCTTTGTGCAGCTCATAAAACTCCAAAGAGTGTCTTGCCATAGACTATATAAGACACACAATGGATGGTGCTGCATATCTTCTGAATAGCAACAAATATTTTCCCAGCAGGGTTAGCATAAAAGAATCATCTGTAGCAAAACTAGAATCAGTGTGCCGTAGGATTTATAGAATATTTTCACATGCCTATTCTTTTTTTTATATATTTATTATTGTAAATAAGTACATTTTGTACCTGCAGAAGAGGGCGTCAGATCTCATTACGGGTGGTTGTGAGCCACCATGTGGTTGCTGGGATTTGAACTCAGGACCTTTGGAAGAGCAGTCAGTGCTCTTACCTATTGAGCCATCTTGCCAGCCCCACATGCCTATTTTCATCACCAGCAGATATTTGATGAAAATGAAACATTTTTATGTCATCAGTCTACCAAATTTGGGATGAAATACAATTTGATGTTAATATAATCTGATTGTATCAATTTTAGAAGAGGAAGTTCAGAATTGAATTTCTGGGGAAAGTGAAGCATGAAGGAATCTTGTAGAACAATGTACTGATCACATAATTAACAATTATGTACTGTATATATATCATTTTAGATATATCAATCATGTATCCATATTATAGATTATTTGTTTAGTATAGGTTTTTGTATGCTATGTGTTACCTTTTTAAATGGAAAATACATTTTAAGTTATTCATAAGCTGTATACTCACTGGCATGGCACTCATGGTTTTTAAATAAGCTTAGTATTATCTGTTTATAATGCCTGTTAATAAAAGAATTTACAGTTTGTTTAAAAAGAGTAAATGTACAAATGCATATGGAAAAATCAAAATTACAACTGTCAAAATATTTTTAATTGGACATTTCTTAAGTGTTAGCGGTGATTTTGAAATGGTGGCAATTTCAATCTGGGTCTAACAGCTGATAAAGTCTGAGATTTACTAGTTTCTAAGTCACAGGCACTAACACAAGTCTATACCCATAGGTGAGATTCCAATAAATTTACAGACTCTACTAACTCCACACACCTTGGAGATTAATCCTGTAGACTGTTTAAGTTTAAAATCTCTGATAAGATGAAGAAAAAAAAAACCTTCCTATATGAAAATAGAAGAGAAAACTAGGTAAAAACATTGCTTTGGTTCTCAAAACTCAGTAACTGAGCTAGCAAAATGACTCAGCAAGTAATGGCACCTGCCACTAAGCCTGGGGACCACGTGGTGAGAATCAACGCTTGCAAACTGTCCTCTTTGCTCCACAGGAATCCAAAAAAAAAAAAAAACCCTAGCTGGATGGTGGTTGGTAGGCAGAGGCAGACAGACCTCAGATTTTGAGGCCAGCCTGGTCTATAGAGTGAGTTTCAGGATAGCCAGAGCTACATGAAGAGTCCTTTTTAAAAAAAAGACATTTACTCTCCAAGATAGTTTACGAAAAACAGTGAGATTTTCTTCTCAATTTTTAAAATTTATTCAAAGAGAAAGAATGTCTATGTGTGAAGGTGTGGGCACCACTCCCATGGAGGTCAGAAGAAAACTATCCTAATCCTGAGTTGGGTTCTCTCCTGCCACCTTGTGGACCCCAGGAATATAATGCAAGCAGTCAGGCCTGCAAAGAACTATTACTACCAACTGACTAAAGGTTCCATTCATTCAATTATGTACTGGGTTCTATCCTGTTATGATTTGGAAGCAAAAAGTTCCCCACAGGTTCATGTATTTGAATACTAAGTCACTAGCTGGCAGCACTGTGTGGGGAAGTTGAGGGCCTTTAGGAGATAAGACCCAGCTAGAAGAGCCTTCCTGGGGAAGGCGGGGAGGTCTATGGCCCAGCTCTGCTTTCTGATTGGTCAGATGTGAGCAAGCGGTCTTATGTTGCTGCTACCAGTTTCCTGCTGCCAAGCCCTGCTCACTCTGATGTGATACTCAAAACCCAGGCTGAAAGAAAGCCTGCCTCCCCAAAGTTGCTTCTTGTAGGTAACTTGGTCACAACTCTGTGGAAAGCAACCAATACACATCCCCAACATCCCGAACCACAAATGAACACCACCAACCACCAGAGGCAAAACAGAAGCATGGGAAAGATTTGCTTTTCAACCTATGATCAGTTATGCAACTTACAATACCAGAACATTTTAAAGTTCTTTTCTCTACAAAGGCTAATTCTGTCAAATCAAATTGAACAATATTATGGGTTGTAATTAGCAACAGGGTAGTAGTGTGACAATAAACAGAACTAGGTCCTGTTGGTCTATTTACGGTCAGTGATATCCTTCAAAGGCTGAGCTGAGCCTTCCTTACTTGGTGAAGGTGAGCTCATTCTGTGACTATGAGTGTTGAGCTTTGAAACTCTCTGTATGATACCAGGGCTCACTCTTACAGTAGATCTCTCTTACAGTAGACCATCGACTGTAAGATCTATGACCCTCCATCATTCTTCCAAAAGAAAAAAAAAATTAAAGTAGAGGGAAGAAAATGCCACGTGGTCAAGACAAATTAAAGAATACACAGAATTTAAAAGATTGTAGTTATGTAGGCCTGATTGTCCTTGAACTCACTATGAAAAACATGTTGGCCTCAAACTCAGATCTACCTGCCCCTACCTCTTGATAGTTTTGATTTAGGGAGATGACACAGAAACTGGTAGAGCAGTGTAGAAGGAAGATGACGACAATCACAGAAGGCAAAGGCTGTAGCTTAGTCAGGAGAATACTTGCCTAGCATATATGTGGCTCTAGGTTTGTCCTTAGGAGCACACAACCCAGGTATGGTGATTTAGACAATCCCTCAGATACACGGGGTATTTGAACCTAGCTTAGGCCACATGAGATTCTGTCTCGACAACAATAGTAATAATACAAGGTAAAAGACCACTGAATTAATCACAAAGCAATCTAAACTGGATAACAATAATAGTAATGGAAGGGAGTCAGAGAGGCAAAGATGATGGAGCAGCTACCTGTGCGTGGGAGAAGCAGGGCTACTAGGGAAAGTACTAAGGTGATGGAAGAGTATTTAAGTATGGCTACCTGGAAGAACAGTGGAATCACAAGGTCAGGGTTCCGGGATGAAGAAGTAGAAAACAGAGTAAAAGTATTACATTAAACTTAAATGCCTCAGAGGTAACTAGAAAAGGTAGATCAAGGTACCACTGCTTAAAAACAATTCC
>JADRCC010562285.1:0-10700 GCA_019843855.1 Hylomyscus alleni
AAAAAAAAATGCATCAGAACCTATACACATGACATGACAAAAAGGTATAAATAAATGAGAAGAAAAAGCAGAAAGAATGAATGGAAGGATGTGATCTAGCCACAGGTCCCCTACAGAGCGAAGACAAGTCACAGGCAAATATGTTTTCTCCCCAGAAAAATCAACTCTTCCTTGCTTCTTTCTATGGTCTGGGGTTGTTTGTGCTTTATGTCTCTGCCTGACCTTTTCTTCTTCTTAATTATTATCCTTGCCATGATTATTGGAAAGCATTCTAAAGAAGATAGAAATATGAGGATGACAGACTGGAAAAATTATCTAAGAAAGTTGTAGGATGAAAAAATATTCTTTTTTTGTTTTTTGTTCTTGGTATAAAGACTTTCAGGAAAAAATTCTACTAACAAGATCAGAGTTCAAAGGACAGCCATTTGGCCTTCTATTTATAAAATAAGTCAGAAGCCAGAACAATATGTAATATAACTTATAATTTTGGGAAACAAGGAAGGAATCATGGAAGTAGATATTAGGAAAGATATTTTCCTTGACCCAAAAATTTATTTCCAATTAAATTACACCCTGTATTACTGTATTATGTTAGTTTTCCTCATTGATATAACTGTATGCTCAACAAGGTGCAAGTTATATGAATAAAAAATTGTTAAGTCTCCTTTATACTTTGAGGGAACATACCTTATCATGGCACAGATGACAGGGATGCAGGAATATGAGGCACTTAGGAAATAGAAAATAGACAGCACCATGGGGAAAAGTTATTAAACAGTCCCACACAAGGGACACACCCTGGCTTCACCTCAACCCCTCCATCCCCTGAAGCAAAGAACAGAGTACTCAAGTACAGAATCCTTTGGGGGGACACTTTACAATTAATCCACATTAACTCAACTTAAATGATAATTCAAAATCCACTTCTCACAGGAAACTTTGTTGAAAAGAGGCAGAGGGATCACATTTACCAGTATAGAAGGAGGGACCATTAATCTCATTTCTTTGGCTATATGGATAAAGTATTATTTAGACACATGAGCACTCAGCCTTGAGGTAGGCAGGGTTTTTTTGTTTTTTTGTTTGTTTGTTTGCTTTGTTGTTGTTAGTTTGGTTTGGTTTGGTTTGGTTTTTTGTATATGCAGAGCATGATTGACACCCCAAGCACACAGAGCAGACACATCTTCAAGCATGCTTCCATAGGTTCTTCTTGAACTACAAGTAAAATATTTTAGAACTTCCTCATGGGCAGTGGCAGAATGACATTGACTACAGGGAAAACCCAGGTACCCATCTTTGTGATGTTTTGTGACCAAATCATACTCTTTTTCCTTGCACTAATATACAATTTCAGGTTTTCAACATCTGCCATTGGAATTATTTTCATAATGGATTTCTTGGCCTCCAACTTAACTCTCTGTTGTAGCCAGGTAAATCATTCTAAAACTTAAAACAGAAAGCACTTCCTGCTTAAAACTCCTTAGCAGAATTTAATGGGAGAGAAAGTTGGGGGGGGAGGGAGGAAGAGGGGAGGAAGAGGTTGAGGTTGAGGAAGAGGGAGAGTGAAAGGTAGAAGGGAGAGGAGGAAGAGGGGAAGAGAGAGGGAGAAGGAGAGAGGGAGAAGGAGAGAGAGGGGGAGAGAAGAATCTGTAGTTTAAGACTCAGAGTATTTCATTTTTTTCCCATGGAGAGGGGAGTTAAGAGGGTAGTAGAGGCAGAGAAAGGCAGAGAGGGAGAGAGAGTAGAGAAGTAGAGGCTGGCCATGAGCAGGTGGAGAGAGAGGGGTGGAGAGAGGGGAGAAGACAATGGGGAGAGAGGGGGAAAGGGGGAAAGGACAGAGAGGGGCAAGAAGCCAAGAGCAAGAAAGCATTTCATTTTTCTAACCCTGAAATTTACACATATTTTGTTCCCATTAAACTCACCTCCACCTTCAGCTCTGCCATATTTCCATCTTTTGTTTTTATCATGGGTTTTTCATGCTCCTGTGTCATTGCTCACACATACCTCCCTCAGTTGGATTCTGCTTTCTTACCATTTTAACTTTTTCTTTAAGCCTTTAAAGAGAAGCTCACATTTTCATAAGACCCCCTTGGCTCTTCTCTCTCTGTTTTACCTCAGTTTTTTTGCATACGTGCTCTGTGACCCTATACTTATTTTACAACGGGCTTGGGATCCAGAATGAACTTTTCTTTTTTTTTTTTCTTTTTCCTTTCCTTTTTAAAAGTTTTATTGCATTATGATTTCAATTTATCTGAATTTGTTAACATTTAAAAACATATTTTAAGTAAATACAATTAAATCACATTCTTGTTTTCCTTTTGTACCCCAACTCCTCCCACAGACCCCCTTCAATACCTACAATATCTTTTTTGTCATATTCATTAAAATTCATAAACTATTATAACAATAAAAATGAGTATTATAAAAGTTGTTTGATATAAAACAATAATCAATTTAACAGTTTTATGTAGGTGCTTTTCTACAGAAATACTGAAAGTACATGTTTTTCTCAATGTAAATTTTAAATAACTCCAAGCGTATTAGCTGTATATTTCAAAATAATACATCACTACTAATATTTTCTTAAGTGAATATAAATATATAAAGTGTTTTGTTTGTTTGTTTTGTATTTTGTAGAGCTTAAAATCTTGGCTCTTACTGTGATAACTTGATACAAGAGTTACAAGCATCAAGCAAAGCAGTTAGTCTCACTCTTTCTTGTTCTCTTAAAAGCCCCGTCCCAATTTAATTGTCTACATTTCTTTTGGGTATATAAATACTTTTAAAATATGTAAGCTGTTCTGAAAACCATAATATAGTATAAAATCATGAAAAAACAATACTACTAATAAAGAGGCTGAGATAGGAGAAGCAAGATCTTAAGACCATTATGTCGTACACAGCAAGAAACTGTAAAGTAACAAACAAGCTGAAAGTGTGTATGGATTGTCTAATATTGGACCTATTTCTCCAATTACCAAATTAAGGAGACCATTGGATGACAATCAACAGATTTCTAATTCTTCATGTTTTTGGATTTTAATTGATTAGGATATGCTGGTAATATTAATTTTCATATTAAGATATTAAGAAAAAGTAATTGTTACTTCCTGTTGTTTTTCTTGTAAGAGGTAGAATTAGATTTGTGTGGATTTGTTGAAAGATTACTTTCTTGCTTCTTCTAGTGTATAGTTTTGCTTCTTATGTTGATGTTTTCCATCTATTATCCTTTGTAGGACTGGATTTGTGGAAACATTGTGTAAATTTTGTTTTGTCATAGAATATCTTGTTTTCTCCATCTATGGTAATTGAGTTTTGCTGGGTATAGTATCCTGGGCTGGTATTTGTGTTCTTGTAGGGTCTGTATGACATCTGCCCAGGATCTTCAAGCTTTCATAGTCTCTGGTGAGAAGTCTGGTGTAATTCTATAGGCCTGCCTTTATATGTTACTTGATCTTTTTCCCTTATTGCTTTTAAAATTCTTTCTTTGTTTAGTGAATTTGGTGTTTTGATTATTACGTGATGGGAGGAATTTTCTGGTCCAGTCTATTTGGAGTTCTGTAGACTTCTTGTTATGTTCATGGGAATCTTTTTCTTTAGGTTAGGGAAGTTTTCTTCTATAATTTTGTCAAAGATATTTACTGGCCCATTATATTGGGAGTCTTCACTCTCTTCTATACCTATTATCCTTAGGTTTGGTCTTCTCATTGCATCTTGGATTTCCTGGATGTTCTGGGTTAGGAGCTTTTTGCTTTTTGCATTTTCTTTGACTGTTGCATCAATGCTTTCTATGATGTCTTCTGCCTCTGAGATTCTCTCTTCTTTCTCTTGTATTCTGTTGGTGATGCTTGCATCTATGACTCCTGATTTCTTTCCTAGGTTTTCTATCTCCAAGATTGTCTCTGTTTCTGATTTCTGTATTGTTTCTATTTCCATTTTTAGATTCTGGATGGTTTTGCTCATTTCCTTCACCTGTTTGTGTTTTCCTGTAGTTCTTTCAGGGATTTTTGTGTTTCCTCTTGAAGAGCTTCTAGCTATTTACCTGTGTTCTCCTGTATTTCTTTGAGGGAGTTATTTATGTCTTTCTTAAAGTACTGTATCATCATCATAATAAGTGATTTTAGATCTGAATCTTGCTTTTCCAGTGCGATGGTGTGTCCAGGACTTGCTATGGTGGGAGTATTGGGTTCTGATGATATCAAGTAATCTTGGTTTGTGTTGTTTATATTCTTACTTTTGCCCTGCACCATCTGGTTATCTCTAGTGCTACCTACCCTTGCCAAATCTGACTGGCGCCTATCCTTCCTGTGATCCTGGTTGTGTCAGAACTCCTCAGAATTCAGCTGTCTCTGTGATCCTGTGATTCTGGGATCCTGTGACCCTGGGCTTCTTAGAGCACCTGGGAGTTGAACTTCCTCTGGCTGTTTTGGGACTGGCTGCAGAGTTTGTGCCCAAAGTCTGCTCAGGTTACCGGCTGGCCGAGACAGACCAGAAGCAACCCAAGCCACTGGGCTGGCAGAGTTCCAGTGTGCCTGAGTCCTGCTGGTCCCAGTTATTCTTGGTGTTGGGACAGATGTTGTGTCCTCCTCACTTCTGATCCTGTGCCCTCTGCTCAGGGCACCGGCTGGCCCAGACAGACCAGAAGAAACCTGAGCCACCGAGCTGGCTGAGTTCCTGAGTGCCTGGTTCTGCTGGTCCCAGTTACTCCCGGTATTGGAACAGATGTTGTGTCCTCCTCACCTCTGATCCTGGGCATGTTAGAGGGCCTGGGAGTGGAGCTTCCGAACTTTTCTTGTTTTAGTTTCTCTAATGGTGTAGCAGAGTCTCTAAAATAGTTTTGTTGTTCTATTATCATGGATTGTTGAATTAGTCTTTATCCTTCTAAAGAATTGTGTTAACTATGTCAAAGGAAAGGGATGGTCTTCTTATTTTGGAACTTCAAAACTGTAATTCTTTAAAAAGTATTAATACCTATGCTGAGTCCTCACAATCATCTTAGAGGCCCTCCCTTGGTATCAAGTTTCCAAATGTGTTTTGTTTCATTTGACTAGATTGGAAGTCTAGTCTCTGGTAGATATTGTTAGAAAATCATTCTTACTCCAGATTATTGAAAGAATTCTGAATATTGATTTCAAGAAAGAATATTTTTCCCAGTAGAGAAGACAAAACAGATTTCATATTAATAGCCAGTGTAGGCTATACAATAAGCCTGTGTCTCAAAACGAATACACATATGTATGGCTTACTATAAAATCCTGACATCAAAACTACCCTGTAAAAACTAAAATTATTATTTGGCCATATATATTGCAATATTGCAATTTTTTATTTGTAAAGAAAAATGAAATTATGACATTAGCAGAAAATGAATGGAGCTGGAAATCTTTCTGTCAAGTGAGCTGAGCCAATGGCAAATTGAAAGTATTTCATGTTCTCTTTCATATGTGTATCTGAGGCTTTTTTCCCACAAAAGATTTTTTTTTATATTTTTCTTTTTTGATTAGATATTTTCTTTATCTACATGTTCTCCTCTAACATGCCCAGGATCAGAGGTGAGGAGGACACAACATCTGTTCCAATACCGGGAGTAACTGGGACCAGCAGAACCAGGCACTCAGGAACTCCGCCAGCCCAGTCATATGATATCTCCTTTCCCAGTTTCCCCTCCGAAAAAAAAAAAGAAAAAAATAAAATAAAATAAAAAAACAAGAAAAAAAAACCCTGTTCCTTCCCCTCCCCCTGCTCACCAACCCACCCTCTCCTGCTTCCTGGCCTGGCATTCCCCTACACTGGGGCATAGAACCTTCACATGGCCAAGGGCCTCTCCTGCCCTTGGTATCTGAGGTTTAAAATCTCAGTCCCCTCTCTCTTCACCTCCTCCTCCATCTCTGCCTCCGTCTCTTTTTTATGTGTGTGTGTGTGTGTGTGTGTGTGTGTGTGTGTGTAAGAGAGAGAGAGAGAGAGAGAGAGAGAGAGAGAGAGAGAGAGAGAGAGAGAGAGATGACACCAGGAGTAGTCACAATAAAAGGAAAAGACAGGATTTTAAGTGGAGAGCGGGGTAAAAAGAAAAGCAGAAAACTAGCCTTGGTGAAGAAAAAGGGACCAGGAAGAGAGGAAAATGGGGAGTAGGAAGGAATTACACCAGAAGGAAGTATGCATGAAAATGCCATCATGAAATTCATTGTTTTGTATGTTAACAAAATCTAATTTAAAAAAAGATAAATCAGTGCTCCCATTTTTAAGCAGTTTTAAATTGTTTTCTCCCTGTTATTAAAACATGAGTTTCTATATCAGGATGAAATGATGGCAGACAGAGGAATCTCTTGTTTGTAGCTAACTTCAGCCTCACTTCATTATGAGAAGTACGGTTACTATTAAGCCTTTAAGCAATAGTCTCAATGGTTCCTAAATTTTATTATCATAGTTGAAACCTCCAAGGAGCCTGAGATCTGATACTTGGGGGACCAGTTAGAGTGGGACAGACATAACTCACTCACTTTTATTTTTAGAACATGTTTATTTGGAGAATTTAATATTTCTCCAGTTTTACTTTATCATCCCATTGTGTTGCAGACAAGGGTTTTCATTTTAAATTCTTCTGTGTTTAAAAAATTCCCAATACCTTTCATTATAATGTCTCACTCCTATTACCCCATGAAGTCTCATGCTGACATATAAGGGTTTGAAGTTAAAGAGGTCTAAATGAAAGCCTCACAAAATGTTTTTCTTGATAGAGCATTAAAGCACATATTATTACAAGGGACTCACATGGCACCAAATGAAACATAAGACTGTAAGGCTTTCTGATGCTTCTGGAGAAACTGTCAGTGGAGACCACAAGCATGGCTTCTACCAACAGTCAGTCATGTATGCTGGAGAAATCACCCTTTCCCCTTCTGTTCATGAGCCATCTGTAGTCAGATAGCTGGCATGTTGGCATTTTATCCATTTATTTTTATTTATTAAAGAACAATATATGGTATTATTCTAGTGCTTGAGAAGCTGAGACTGTGGGGCTGCAGAGTTCAAGCTCATGCTGAGCTATAACAAAACATATGCATATGTATTTATACACACACACACATATCTCACAATAAAATTATCTTACTATAAAAAATCTTGACACTAAACTATCTAGTGAATACTCAAATTATTCTTTAACCATATTCTTAAATCCCTAATCTTACAACCAGTTATACTTCAATATATAGTCTGACACATCACTGTGTCTATACATACTAAATACAAAAAGCATGTATTCATGTGTTATATTTTATGCCCTTGCATCTGATCACATTTCACAGGCATTATTCTGTGTGATTTCTTCCCCAGCTCACGGAGGGAACCAGAAATAGAAATATGAATTTGTTGTGAACATCCCTGTAGACTCAGTCTTCTGGCTAATTCTACATAAAAGATATACAATTTTGTCTTTAACTGAGATGAGAGGATCATTTCAGTAATGGTATTTGTCCCTCTTGCTCCTGTATAGAGCCAATGGTGAGAATGGATAGCCTTTAGAACAAAGATTAACTCTAGAGCAGTACAGGGTGATGATCTGAAAGCTGTTAACTCAAAATGAAAGGCCTCCTGTGCCTGATGGTGAAGACCACTTCGATCTCTTCTGTCCTCTTTCTGCCTTCATCCAGCATCGTTTACTCAGCTACTCCTTTGTCTTTTGTTTTTCATCCTCTGTGGAATTGCATTCCCTATTTTTCTCGAGTGTAATATTTTGAGAATCATGCTTGTTTGTGTACTTGATAAAACAGATGTGGCACACAGACACAACTGAGCACTGTAAAGCTGTTTACATTTGTGTCAGATATTTTTATAGAGAAAATGTATAGAATACACTGTGTAGTTTTCTAGTTACAGAAAAATCTATATGTGGGGCACATCCCATTTCACAAGGTAGGTCTCTGATTTGCGGCCCTCTATAAAGCAGAAAGCTCTCCCGTGGCTCTGCGCTGACTGTGCTGCTCTGCGCTACTCCTTCAGTTTGCTGTGATTAAAAGCTTTCCTAACCTAGTACACATTGCAACTAAGATCCCATGTTTGTTTGTTTGTTTGTTTAAATAAAAATTTAAAAAGCTCTATCAGCTGCATTTATTGAATGAAGTTATTTTGTCTTTGCCCATTTTTTAGTAAAATGAATAAAGTCATTAAAAAAATTATGCTAAATGAGAAACTTGAATTGAGATTTAAAACAATTAAAGGCTAAGGTAACATTTCAATTACTTAAAACCATAAGGAAAGGAAAGACACACCAGAAGAGAAGTTCTTTGGTGAAAGGCAACAGGACTCCAAGCTGAAATGACAACTGGGATCAGAAGACAGCTTGTTCCGCTTCCTCTCTTGACTGAAAATTTAGTCCCATTGTAGGCTGTGATCTCCCAGGCTTGGTCAGTCAACCCAGACAGACTTCTGGGCTCTGTAAACCAATTGTGCTTTCTGATCTTTTCAGAAAAATAATGAAACAATACACACACACACACACACACACACACACACACACACACACTATACACACCAACACGTGTCATGCACACGTACACACATTCTTACATACTACACATATGACTCACAGACACAAGACACAGACAAATATACACCTTATACATAACACAAACATGCACATATACATCACATACATCACTCACACATGTACACATATCACATAAATACATACTTACCACAGACACTTCACTCACACATACATAACAGACACATACACATATAGCTATCACACATATATCATACCACATACTAACACATACACACACACACACACACACACACACACACACACTGTACACACCATATACACAAAGAGAACACAAACACATCAAAATTGATTTAAATAAAAGTGAACAAACTTATAAGTTTGTAAAGTAAATTACTTTTTGTATATCTGTGGTCTTTAAATTTCTACTTTTCTCAATTCTCTCCATCTTTAAAAACAAGACTCAGGTGATTCAAGAACCGCTATCCTGAAATTATGCATGAACAGACTGCCACCTTGTGGTCATTTAGCTCGTGCTTCAACTGTCCACTTAATTTTCCTCATAAATTGCAACTGATCACATGGCATTTGTTTCTGACTTCAAGAGTTATGTGCACAAATCCTGTTGATGTATTCGAGCAGACTGAACTCTTACAGGCTGTTTTATGACTTTCTTAGAAGAAAGGATCATTTTATTAGCGTGCTTCATTTCTGTCAGCTTTGGCACTAACACTTTTCTGAATGACTTACTGTCGTGAGACTGAGGAAGTCCTTACTGTAGGCATTTGCTGCATTCAGAGGACATTTCCCTAATGAGAGAAAGCCTGGCCACATACAGATTAGGAATTAAGCTAGCAGAGAAAGTATTATAAAGATTTTTTAGAGTTAAAAAAATTCTCGAATCCATGTATTCCTCTGTTCATTTGTTTTTCCAGCATGTGAGAAAAATACATGATGGTCTCCGGGTTGCTGTGCGTCGTATTTCCAGTGGCGGATGGCTCCTTAGTAAAACAACAAATAGTGGGATTACTAAAAATTTGAAATTCTCAAAAATGCTTCTGATCTATCCTAATAGAGGTCTCAATGACATAGCAAGTATTGTATTCACCAACTGTCACCAGCACCTTCGAGTTTCAGGGTCTAGAAACAACCACAGTATTAACACAGATCCTAAGAAGCCAGCTGTCTGTGCAGCTGACCACCAACCCTACTGTCCCTTGGACTTGAGTGCTTGGAATTGTGCTTTCCCCTGGAAATCACACACATATGTCAGACTTTCTAAAATGGTCTGGTCCTTTGTCTTTTCAGTCATGTTTCTCCTCTTGTTCTTTTTAGTTCATTCCTTAGCAAGCAAGCAAAAATTAGTAAATAAATTCCTCATTCCCAAAAACTTAGGAAAAAAAGAAAGGAAAAAGAAAAGTAATAAAGTTATGTTTTGTTTCTTCCTCTACTTCTTTCAAACTTCCACTCTACAGAGCCATTCATCCTTTCTTTCTCTCTGTGGCTTTGATAATGTGACTCTAATACAAGAACTCAATGGGATACATAAAAAAAATGATATCAGCAAGAGCAAGCCATTACTTGAAGCTGTCAGAGTGCAAAAGCATTCTAAAGAATGAGTTTATTTGTAAAGAGATCAAAATTGTGAGTTAAAGATCAAGAAGTGTCTAGACATAATAGGTGAACAGATAAATGAATGTACCTCAGACAACACCCTAAGCCAGTGTGTAGCTTTGTTTTCAGAATCTTCCAGAGAACAACAGAAAGAAGGCTGAAAATAAAATGAGATGTAAACAACAGAGAGGGGGAAGGGAGAGGGAGAGAGGTGTTAAAGGAGAGGACTATGGGGAATCATGGAGAAGCAGAAACAATAGCTGAACCCACATTAAAATCAGCAACAATAAAGGGATGATTGTTCTCATTAACCTCAGATTTTTATCTCTATATTAACCTCTGATTTTTATAGCTGATAAGCTAAAAGGTAAATTATTTACCAGTAAGTATGTAGCACATTTCACAGCATAACCAAGGCTCAGAAATATGCTGTAGGTATACAAGATGAATGGAGGGTTGTGTACTCATTGTATTGATATAGGGACCTTTGAACTAGCTGCTTTGCTTCTGTGTTCTTCTCATGGTAGCTTGCTATTTCTTTGTTGCCCAAGAAATTATGTTTGTTCCTAGTGGAGTTCAAAAA
>JADRCC010562289.1:0-11263 GCA_019843855.1 Hylomyscus alleni
GGAATTAAATACCCACCTCTGTTGGTTTCCACTTTAGTTTCTGAGGTAGCATTTTCACTGAGCATGCAGCTCACTGGCTGAGCTAGAATGACTGGCCAACAAACTCTAGGTATCCTGATGTTTTAGCCGTCCCAGATCTGGGATTACAAGTACAAGCCAACATCGTGTCTGCCTTATAATACAGAAGTTTGGAATCCAAACTTGGGTCCTTATGTACATACAGAAAGCACTTTACCGATTGAGCCATCCTCTATCCCTTAAGTTGCCAATTTTTAGAAACGAAAATTGAGCCAGTGATTATATAACAGTATACACTGTGATAATGATCAGAATAACATAATCTTCAAAGATGTATTTTTACCCATTCAAATTACTTTAGATGTAGTTTAAAAATATGCAGTTAGTAATCTCAATATAATTTTAAAGGACAATTCAATAGTTATTAGGTAAGTAAAATATGAAACTAGATTTGAAAATTAAAAGCAATAAAATGTTTTATTTTGTTTAAGTATTACTTTATGTGAAATTATAAAATGTTGTAGAGTATAGATAGGCTACTGAAATTCATCTAATCTAGTAGTTTGCTCTAGAGCTGCAAACTAAAGAAGGAGAGATACTGTAAGAGCTTCAATGGTGAAGATTTATAGTGAGACGGCGCCAGGTTCACATCTTGACTCTGCCTCTCACCAGCCCTGCAAATCACAGAAGAAGGTCTTAAAATGTTTCCGCTAGAAAGCAGAAATGATATAATTATAACACAGAATTGTCCTCAAAAACCTAAATCACTCATTCATTACTCATCCATTCATCTATCCATCTATCCATCCATCCATCCCCTCATCTAACAAATATGTATTAAGACTACACTACATTGTGGCTTCAGGCAAGTTATTTAGCACTTTCTGCCATAAAGTGGGGAGCTATGTGACAGTGTTAAACAATCTGTGTCAGTTATACATAAGTTAATGTATATAAAGTATGAGGTTTCTCCCGGTACACTACAGAAGCTGAGAACTAATACTGGAGATTATTATCATTCTCCTACTACTCTGGTGTGTTGGGGAAAATAATGGACTCTGGGGATATAATTTAGGAGCCCTATGTAATATTTTCCTTCCAATTACTAAGCATCTCATTTGCATAGACCCAATCTCTCATTCGATTGCTCAGCTGCTAGAGTGAAACCACTTGGAAACTTCTTCACTATGGGGTCTGTTTTGACAGTGCTATCCTTCATATATGAAAAGAAAAACACTCCATATGGAAAATCTGTGCATAAAACTTCGTGCTTCCCTGAAAATATCTCTGCAGTCTCAGTTAACCTCCTGGGTGAGAAATGATGAGCTCATGAGTGCATGAGGAGGTTAGCTGTGTCTCCACAGAGTAAAGCGAAGTTAACTGGTCCTCTGGAGGATTGAGCCTTGCCTATCATCCTGGGAGCTCAGAGCCCTAATCAGCAATAACAAGCCACAGAAATCCAGTAATGGTTAGTTCATTGTTCTCGGTTGTTCTGTGATGGTCAGGTGAGTTAATGAGAATGCAGATTCCATAACTCATGTCTGATGAGTTAATGTAGATTCCCTTAGCAGAGCCTCGGAACTCTCAGGATGTGACAGAAATTCTATGTAATCTTACTTAGGATTGTGTGTATCACAAAGAATGCATAAAGCTTTGAGTGGCCATGTAACTTAGTTCTCTTTTCCCAAGAAAACATTAGCGTATCCAAGAGAAACAAAGGGTCAATACACCTTTATGGTCTTGAAAGAAAGCTCTCTTCAAAACTCACTTTGATGTACTAGTCTTATGAACAGGAAATGAAAAGTCATAAGCTTTTCAGTATGCAATCTCTATCTCTCTGTCCCTCTCTGTCTCTGTCTCTGTCTCTGTCTCTGTCTCTCTGTCTCTCTCTCTCTCTCTCTCTCTCTCTCTCTCTCTCTGTATGTGTGTATACATACACAGGAACACACTTGCGTGCATTCACGCACATATTGGTCATCATTTTATCATAAGAAAGTTGAACTATACCTGCCCAGGAAAAGAAACAATCAAATCCAGAAACCTACATTACTGAGGCCATCAAGATGGCCTAGCAGATAAAGGTGCCTGCTGCCAGGGCTCTGACCTTTTCTTCAGGTTACTATGTACAAGTTGAAGCAGTTCTTCTAGCGTCTGGGTGGAGTTTGGTCCCTAGGATCTACATCATAGGAGGGCTGAGTTCCGAAAGATGTTCTCTCACTCTTCTATACCCCCCTCTCTCTCACACACACATACACACACACACCACCACCACCACCACCACCACCACCACCCTACATTGTTGCCTATTTTCTCAGTAGACCATCCTCTCTGTTTTTTTTTTTTCTGCGTTCTCTAACTCTACTGTCACTCTCCTATAAGCTTTCTTGCCAATTTGTCCCTGGTTTATTTTTTTAAAACTGCTATGGTCAGCTTAAGACCTTAGAGAGTGCCCCCCCAAACTCTGGATTCCTCTCAGGTGGTGGTAACCTAGTTTAAATTCCTTGGCATAGTTCCTCTTCACTGAGGCATCCCAGCTCTTGACTTTGGTAACCAGGAGCTAGAGTGCTGAGTCACCCTCATAGGGTTACCTGCCTTACAGTCAGAGAGGAAGAGGCAGAGGGCATGAGAGAAGCAGAGAGCCTTGGATCTTGTCTCTTCTTGCTTCCTTCACTCACTGTGCGACTTTAAAGACAGTTTCAACCTGGGCTAAGAAGCAAACCCCATTCTTTTACAGGAAAATATCATAGAGATATGTTAAGTGACTTGCTCATCATCACAAGGAAACTGTTCATGGTTCTTGTTCCTTTCGTTATTAGAGGAAAAGAAGAATGATGATACTTACCATTCCCAACTGTTACATGTCAAATGAGATGAATTTTATGAACGTGCAAAGCTTAAAGTTCGAAGACACAGGCATAGTTAGTTTTTATTGTCAACTCAGCCACATCTGCCCTCTATGCAAGCTTGTGCTGTGTTGCTTATGACTATAGACTTTCTATCTTGCACCTCATGTGTGTATAAGACACACTGAGTACTTAGAGTCGTATAAGGAACAAACAAGCAGTCTCCAGTCTGTAGTTCTTCATACACTAAGGGAGCCTTTCCTCAAGCAAACCCTTGCTATATCCACTCAGTGGAACTAGACTTCAAACTATCTCTTGAATCCTGTTTCTGATGATAGCTCATTCTTCACACTCACTGGTGTAATTTGCAAAGCCTTTTCTGACTGAAATGATATGAATTAAAATACAGTGCATTTTGCTTACTTGTCAGGGTCCTTTCTGGAACCCTAGTTGGGTATTAGCTCAGTGCAGGCAGAGGCAAAGTCTGTGAGAAGACGGTTCCACATTCAGGTCCCTATTGATGTTAGATCAGGCGAATCCTTATTGAAGGAGACCAAGTTAAGCATGTCAGGATACTTACTATCACCTATGGCCTCTTCACACTAAATGCTTTCAACTGTCTTTAAGATTGATTTGAACAATTTTCTAAATACTCCCTGTATATGTGTGGGGTTTGCCATTAGTGGAAATCTTCCACTAAGACTATCTTTTTCATTCTGAGCACTGAAAAATACTGAAGAGGGGGAGGGGAAAAAAAGAAAAATACTGAAGAGTACAATGACTGATGGACATGAAACGCTTGTGCTAGATTTGGTGTATGAGCTGCCAACGAATCAAGCTAACTTCAGTTGGGTTCAGGGCCTTCCGTGACATCTTGCATGTACTCAGTGTTCAGAATGTACTCTTCAGGTGAACCGATGTTTACAAATCATAACCAGCTTCCTATTTCTTCCTTCAAACTCTTTCCCCTAAAAGGGCCTCTCAGGCCAGGCAGTAGGAAGCTATGCATATTAGGGAAGTTTGTTTTAACTTAGGTTTATGGGTATTTTACCTGCTTGTATATATGTGTACCACCTGTGTGTTTGGCACCCATGGACCATGAAGGTCAAAGAATGGGATCAGATCCCCTGGCACTGGAGCTGTAAGTGCTTGTAAGCCACCACATGTGTTCTAGAGAACCATGGTTTTCCTCAAGAAAACCATGGTTTTCCTCAAGAACAAAGAGTGATCTTAACCTTGGAGCCGTCTCTCCTCTCCACCCCCTCCCAGAAAGTTTTTTAAAAGGAAAACAACAACGACAACAACAACAACAACAACAACCTAGCTTAGCTGTAGGGCTGATGACGAGAAAATCCCCTTGTAGGAAAGGTGCTGTTGTTCTCTTGACCATTAGCTATCCAGAAAAACCACAGCACACAGCATCGGAGCAGAAGTCTAGTTCCTTGTGGTAACCATCCTAGACGCATCTAGCAGCTTCCCTGGATCCTTTACAGCAGCCCTCTGACAGGGATGGGAAGCATCAGGATAGTTGCAGGACACCCCGAAGGTCATACATCCTGGCATTAGTATCAGAGCTGGAAACTGCTCTGAGCTTTCCGGACTGTGCACTGTACTTGATTATACCGATTATTATGGATACAAATGAAGACTCAC
Source organism: Hylomyscus alleni (assembly GCA_019843855.1). Lineage (NCBI taxonomy): Eukaryota > Metazoa > Chordata > Mammalia > Rodentia > Muridae > Hylomyscus > Hylomyscus alleni. The sequence goes on from JADRCC010562289.1 coordinate 4,515, forward strand.
TACTATTGTGAAATAACAATGCAGGTTAATGATATTCTTTATTCCTAGAGGGGGAAATTACAGACATGAAACCAATTAAGCCACCTTTCTTTCTTTGCAAAGCTGTTTTAGTTGTCCTAAATGAAGATCCTCACAGTGTGCTTCCTGCTAGTAAAGACAGACTAATTTGTTCTCCTCTCTCAGATTTTACTGAGATGGGCACCAATATTGGGGCTGTCCAGGTTTTCCCTTCTGGGTTGAAAATGACTATGTTAATATGCTAGCTCACAAAAGGCAGTACTAAATGGGAAAACCAAATATTTTGAAATGAATATTCAACAGTTGATCCCTTTTCAGAGGTCCAGCAATGCTGCTCTTGGAAATCTCTCTTAGGAAAAGGCTCTTGATTGCCCTCTCCTGAACATGGCCTGGGAAGGCTGGCCTCCTGTGATTGACAAGGTGGCTCCAGAGAACAATGGGAGACTAATTTATGTGTTCCTCGAACTTTAAATAGTTGTACTTTAGTTCCAGGGCTTCAAAATATCTGCCACAAAAACCTTTCACATAGAAGGATGTCATGTCCCATGTACATTGTTAATGTAACTATGGTAACCCCCCAAAAATGCCACCAATGTGTCTGTTTCATACACAAATGAGGTGACAGCTGTGGAGTTCATGTCTGCCTGTAGTATAATAGACCTGAGCTAAGACAGCCTGGGTCAGAGATTACAACTCATTTACAGTAATCAGAGCTTTCAAATAACATCACAACTCTGAGCTATAAAGAGTGTAAATGGAAAGTAAGGAGCCACTGGAAAAAGAGGGCTCTACTCCATAGCTCTCAAAACTAAGTGTCTTAACCTAATGCATTTGTCTTTTTAACAGGTGCTCCGAAATTAGGGTGGACAGGGCCTCTGATGTGTATTCCAAGTCAGCACCTATTTTCTCTGCTTCTTAGAGGCCATATTTCAGTTCAGAGGGTGAGAGGATTCCATCCAAGTTAAATGTTTTATGGTAGTAATGGTGCTGGACGAAAAGCCTCTATAATCATTCTGACTGATTGTGGTAGTTAGTCCTTTCAACCCCATTCACCCAGACTCTTTATGTTACAACTAAGGAATCTCAAAGTTGGTAGATTAAGGAAGACATACCAGATCACTTAGGTATAATTGGTAATAGCCTATTTATCAACCAAGTAGCTAGTAAAATAATCCAAGGTCAATAAACCATTTATTATATCTATATCTTTTCCTTGAGACATGGAAACTAAACCCAGGATGGTGATATGAAAGATATGAGAGAGGGAGAGGGAGGGAGGGGAGAGAGAGAGAGAGAGAGAGAGAGAGAGAGAGAGAGAGAGAGAGAGTTTTAAAGTGAACTTCATTTAAAACTTTAATGACAAATAGTTCACTTGTGCTCTCTAAAATCTTGCAATTTACTGAGCTTAGCCTTTGTTCTTTGAGCCAAAACAAGAAAGACTACATGTTTTTATGACTTCATCTATATAATTTTAATTTTATTCTGAATAAAATATTAATCAAAGCTCTATTCATGAGTTAAAGATATTTCCATTGTTCTCAGAAACCAAAATATGATTCTAAAATGGAAGCTGTTTTATCTTCAGATTGGTTTAACCCAAAATAGATGTTCAGCATAATAATTTTAAAAACTTAAATACAATATTGGAGCAGCCTTATATTAGTGCCAGAATGAATCAGAGAATAACTTTTTGCAGCTGGAAAAGAAATTGCAACAAAGACCAGTGAAAGCCTAGTAAAACTGGCACCTATTGCCTGTAATGTATCATACTTTAGAGGCAGTTTATGGCTTATTTAAGGTGACATAAAAGCCTCTAATAAGATAATTGATGATTATTTATAGTTAGATGAGAGGAGAAAGAGATATAACTGTAATAGTAGATTTATTTCTTAGAAGTAGCTTTTAAATATGTTATATTCTCTGGATATGTCATTGAGAGAGAATATTTGTAATAGAGAAGTTCAGGTCAAGAGCCCAGCCATATCAGACTCCACACAGAAGCCGAGGGGCAGTTTTCTCATGTTTGTCTTATGTGCTAATTCACGGTTCCAGGCTCCAACAGGAGCTACCTATGACTGTTTGTTCAGAACTACCGTCTGTGGTTGGGTCTAGTTTGTGTTTCTTTTATTTATCAGTCGTCTTTTCTAATAAGTACCATTTAACTTTTATTTACAGAGGCGTGTTCACTCAGTCTTTCCTGCATTAGACATGTGCAATAAAGATCTTGCCGAGGGAGGCCAACAGTTTAATAGTTCAAAGATGTGATGCCGTGCCATCTTAGTTTGTTTTCAAAACTACCCTGTGATAATTTTTACCACAAAGGGGCACATGGACTTGGAAATGCCATCTTTTATTTATTTATTATTATTATTATTATTATTATTATTATTATTATTATTATTAGTCATTCCTTAATTCCATTGTAGGGACAAAATGCCAGGTTTGAGAGTCCCAGAAGAGCTCAGCATACCAATGCTACTTTCTGACTTTTGCATAGCTTCAAGACACAAAATGCACCTTGACTAATAACACTTCTCACTCAGATTGGACTTGATTCATTTTTTTTTCCTACTTGAAATAGACAGCTTTAAAAATAAAGGGCACTGGACAAGAGTCTAATAACTATAATAACAACAACTTCAGAAACCATGGGAAATAGCACGCCAGCATTTGTTGTCCACCCCTATTCCCAACCAAGCCCCTCAAAGTAATGCGTCCTTTCTATTGTATTTTAATGTCACCTTTGGTGACTCTATGGAACACAGGGGCAAAGCTGTTCAGTGACTTGGCTTCTTTTTTCCTTCAGCAATGTTGAGGACTGACAAAAGAAGGGTTTCTGGTGCTGGCTTCTCAGGGGTTAGAACTCACGCCTCACACGTGGTCCAGGATGCCCCGCTTTTGTTCCATTGGTCTTAATATCAGGAGGTGAACAGCATAGCAGACTGGCTAATACTATACAAGACAGAAAGGTCCTTGATTTGGGAGTTCATTGAGTGAGTTCCCCTGCTCACTGGTCTGTACTGAGACACCCTCACACACAGAGCCAGGTCTATTCCCTTTGCTGGAATGGGATGCCTCTCAACCTGCAGCTCTGTAAGTTCAGCACGTATGGAAACCAAATGAGGTTAAATGGACAGTGACCCTTGTTGTGAGATCTTCCAATCAGTGACAACTACCTTTTCCCATATTACTTATCTTACAGGTAGGGAGCAGATGTTGGCCAAGGCAAAAAACATTATTCAAAGAAAAAGAATTCTAAAAGTTGGGAAGTCTGTGAAGAAATCACTTCAAAGCACCGGAAGTGGATTGATTAAAGTTACTGCCTGCGGAGATATAGTCCCCATATGCAGTAGGCACATCCACGGCAGGCAGGTAAGAGCCAGTGCACTTTAGCTTTCCATATAATACTACACTACAATTTTGGCTCTTGAATAAAGGTATCAGCAAGCTATGGAGTCCCCAAACAGAGAAACTCACACTGCGCCTTTATTCCACGTTCTTAAGGTCTATTGTTAACTGAAGACTCCTTGTCTTTTCAAATTCCTTCATGTGAATGGATGAGGCCAGACATCTGCCAGGATCCCCTTACATTTGCATGCAAATTAGAGACTTCATGACACACAGGGCCTTGGAGCCAGTAATACCACTTCGCCTTCAGCTTTATACAGGTCAAAGTATAAATCTTCCTGAACTTTCCACTCAAAGTTCTGGCTTTTAAAAATGAAGTAATGACCACACATGAGTAATATTAATTGCCTAGATGGCTGTGGTAAATTGAACTACAAAACAAGATAACAATATTGACTCAGATGATCCTTCAGGAAAAAGTCCAAGTCAGCAATTGTTATTCCTTCGGCAAATTTGAATTCATCCACATTTGTTTTATTATCTGGGTCTGCGAATGAACATACTAACGACAGGATGCGATTTTGTGTGTATGTGTGTGTGTGTGTGGGGGGGATTGCCTACGTGGTTCAGGCACTCAAAGGCTTTTACACTCTGATCCTTCACTCTTTGCATAGTTGGCTTTGAGGTTATTGCTGTGGATATCGCAGGCAGGCAAGGTCCCTCTGGAACAAGTACTACTACGGAATCTTCCAGCCTGCGCATCCATGCCTGCTGTCCGGCAAAAGACCCAGGACGAACTTTCCAACCTGCCCAAGTGTTCAGGACACCTCTTGGCTGCTAGGCTTTTCGGGGGGGTGGTGCGGTGCGGGGAGGAGAGGGAACCCAGCCAGCCAAGGACTTCCCCCTGAGGTAGTGGTGACCGCAGGAACCTAGGAAGCACAGAATCTGTCGACAGCAGCCCACACCCCTCTCCTTGCAGCACAAAGGACACACTCACTGGCAAACTTTCCTAGCCACTGACCCCCCAGAGCAGAATGCCTGGAAAAGATCAAGACTTCCCTCAAATTTCCGCATCCATAGCAAGCCTCCTTAAGGGACTTCCCCTTCTAAGCTCAAAACAGTTTTCTCCTCCTTGGACCACATAATAGTTGAGTGTGTTCTCCCCAATGCTCTGACTTCAGTATCCTCAGCATTTTGTTAATTATACTCCTGGCTCTTTATTCTTAACATCGTGGCCCCTGGAGAGACCTTTTCCTCTCCCCACAACCTGCCACCGTTCTTTCTCTCCTTTTGACCCCATTTCCAACTCCCTGGGTCTTCTGCCTGAGCTCTTCCCAGGCCCCCAGCTTCTTTCCCCTGGTCACAGCCCCAAACCGTGCCTTCTCTTTCCCACTCTGATGGGTCCCTAAGATCCTGGGGCCTCAGCTCCAGTCCCTGCCTTCTGCCCATTTCTGTCTGGCCTTCCTTCTCAACTATTGCTCTCGCTCGCCCTGCTTCATTTTGAAGGCAAGAGGGTGATCAGTAGATTCTCCTTTCCCGACTTCGGGTTTTTTTTTCCCCTCCCTAGCTCAAGAAACCGCGCCCCCTTGTTCCCCTTAGCCCTGCGATCTTATCCCGAGGTTTCTCAAATGCTGTAGGGCCCGCCAAGCTGCCAAGTTTGTCACTACTTCCTCCCTGCTGCCTCCCACACCTCCCGCTGCCTCCCACACCTCCTGCTGCGGCCCAGTTGGTCCGGGCACTTACCCTAAGGCTGGGCTGACAGGGGTGTTGGGGTGCGCACAGAGCGGGTGGTGGTGGCAGCAGCAACCACTAGCCAGAGGATGAGGACCGGCAGGGCAGAGCAGCGCCTCCACCCAGCCCGCAGCGCGCACTGGCTCCTTGGGGGACCCCCAGCAGAGCACCAAGAAGCAAGGCGAGACAGCCGCAGGAGCAACAGCTGCTGTGCGGGGCTGGGCTAAATCGCGTTCTTGGGGGTCGTGGTAGAGACAGGCGGGATTAGGAAAGAGGGTAGAAGAATTGGGGTGCAGAGGGCGGGGCAGCGAAGGATCAGGTCTCAAGGAAGGCGCCCTAGGCGCCTCGGAGTGCGGTGGCAAGGATGCCGCTGCCTGGGAGGAAGCCGCGGGCCCCGGTCCCCGCCCGGCAAGCGCTGCAAACCGGGGCGCACGGGCCTCGCCTCGCTCCACGGCTTGCTGCCCGCGCCCTCCGTGCGCCCCGCTTTGTGCTCCCCGCAGCCGGCGTGCACCTGGTGTAAGCAAAAGCGGTCAGCTGATGGGCTGCGAGCCGATTGGCTGCTCAGCCGTCTCCTCCCCTCCCGCCCGACCCCCTTCCCGGCCTCCCCCTCCCGGTCTCCCGCCCGCTATGCCTGCCGAGGCGCAGTCCCGCGCTGGGGCACCATCTGTAGCCCGCCCAACAAAGGGGCAGCTCCAGCCCGCCACCCTGGGCCTGCCAAATCGCTGCAACGCCACTACAGCCGCTGCAGGGAGCAGAGAGGCCTTGGTTGTTTGTTTCTTTCTTTTTATTTTTTTTTTTTTATTTCTTCTTTAAAAAAAAAAAAAAAAAAGGAACGAAAGGCTGCGACTGGGAGAGGGAGGCAAGGACAGGGGGGAAAGCCCTTGTAAGAATGCCACAGTCCGAATGGGACTGCAATGGAGTTTAAGTATGAGATCTGACCCATCCTTTGGAGATAGGTGGCTATGTGGTGCATACACACATACCCGCAGCTGAAATGGTTCATGCCCTTGCCGAACCCAGGGTAGTTTTGGGACCCTTAATTGCGTGGCAAAGTCACTGAAAAATTCTGGAGGCTTTCTGGAAACGATTCTGAAACTTTGAAACTGCCGTTTCTGTTTGGTTAGGTGTGAAAGTTGTGTTCACATTAGCAGATGATTGATTGAAAGTGCAGACTGTTTGCTGAGCGGTCTGAGGGCAAGAGTGTGGAAGTGGGGGTGGGGGTGGTTGAAGACTGGACCTGAACCCGGGTCTCAACTTCAAAGTGACAAGTCCAAAGAAGGAGAAGCCTTTGATACGTGTTATTGGGGGACTCAGCTTTAAGAGAGAGAGCATCATTAGTCATCAACCTTGAGAAAGTGAACTTGATTTTATTTCCCCGGGATACTCAGGCCAGAAATTCTGGGGAATTTGGAAGACTACATTGTCACAGAAATTACTTTTGAACTTGTTAATGCTAGGGAAGAGATTCAATAACAATAATCTTGCATTTTTGATCCCTATAGCTCACAGCCCCCCGTGATGTCTTGCATAGATATCGGAGAAGTGTTTGCTTATACTTGTCAGTCTGCTTCATATTGTTCCAATAATATTTTGTCGCCACTGGTAGTCAAATGGAGTACCTTAATAGGTTCTAGCGAAAGACAATGTTAGGA
>JADRCC010562291.1:0-13259 GCA_019843855.1 Hylomyscus alleni
CTGTCTCACTGAACCACCAAACAAAGAACATACTGGAGCTAGAAGTATACCTCCCCACACATATGTAGTAGATGTGCAGGTTGTTCTTCATGTTAGTCACAAATAACTGGAATGGGAGCTACGTTAGAAGCTGTTGACTATGCGTGGGATGTGTTCTAGCTGGGCTACTTTCCTGGATTCAATGGGAGATAAAGCACCTAAACTTGCAGACTTGATGAACTTTGATGTGTGTGGGGAGCAGGGGAGAAAAGAGAGGAGGATGAAAGAAAGAAAAAGAAAAGAAATAGAGTCACAGGAATAATGAGTTCAATTACAAGGACAAACCACACATGGTAAAAACATGTATTTCTATAGAGTCATGTTAATAACAACAGCTGAAGTAACTTCATGCACTACCCCTGGGTAGAGCACAAAGAACATTCCCAGAACAATTCTGTGTTTGAAGAAACTGAGGCTACAAGATTCACATCTTGTTTCCTGGAGCTTTCTCACAAACGTTCAGAATTCTCATACAACTCCATTCTTGAACTATGTTCTGACAAACATGCATAACTGTTTCTATTTTTGGAGCTTGCATGACTTACATGGAGTAAATATTCTCAGTTTATTTCACATTGTTCCCGAGGACCAAACTGATTCTTTCAGCACTGCAAAGTGAATTCTATTCAAATCTATAATTGCTGATAGAGAAGTAATGTTTGAAGACTAAATGTTTTTCTTAATCTTTGTTCTAAAGGGAATAAGTAGAATGATATTTAAATATATAATCAAATATAATGTATAATGTGATAATGTATAATCAAAATCACCATTAACCAACTGAAATTAACCTTGCATAAATGGATATTTTGGTCATTACCTCAATTTTTCAATTCCCATATTACAAAATTTATCAATACATATTTTGAATATATTCTAAAAAGTAATGAATATTTGTAATGTTCAAATTCTGTAATAAAGATTTTAAAGATTACTTTTTTACTCTGAGAGTGAAAGAGTCATAAGGGCATGGAAGACCAGGAGAGCAAACCATCTAAAATACTTGAACAAAACTCAAATAACTCACAGAAACTGAAGCAGGCATCAAAAGGCCTACAAGATCTGCTGTACATAATCTAAGAAAGTATAAACTTGTGAGTCTCTGAATCTTTTGCCCTGTATTGGGGTGTTTTGCTTTCTGTCTTAGCTTGTCTTATTTTGATATAATAGTTTTCATTTTATCTTACTGTATTTTACTTTGATATGTTGTTATCTCTATGAAACCTGTTCATTTTTAATGAGAGAAAGAAATGGACTTAACCAAGATGTGGGAGGAGGGGTGTGTGAGTGTGTGTGTATGTATGTGTGTATGTGTGTGTGTGTGTGTGTGTGTGTGTGTATGTGTATGTGTGTGTGTGTGTAGGGTGGAGAGCAGCTAAGAGTAGAGGCAGGGAAAACTATCAGAAGGTGTTGTATGATGAAAGAATCTATATTTAATAAAAGGAATGTGGAAGAAAATATAACAATTCATCTGAGAAAAGGAAGAAAAAGACTGAATTCTTAAACCTCAAACTTTAAATAATAACAATAAAACAGAATGATATTTTATATTTAATAACATTTTTTGCAGTGAAGTTATAGATGATAGAATGAATTCATTAAAAAATGTATGGTATACTTAACTATGATTCTGAAGTAAGATCATTGCGATGACAAATATAATATACAAATCTTCAATGCTGTCTGACCTCACTGTAGATGAAGATTTCAGACTCTATTGAGTAAAGCACATTCATTTTTAAAGTCTCCTATGATTTTTGAGTGTTGGTCTCTAAGGCTCACATTGTAATGAAACTGAATTTTCATGTGTACCTTTGATAGATTAAAAAATAATTAGGTATTAAGAATATTTTGGAATGAATTTTCACATCACAATGTTTTGTCAAAAATTCTTCCTCTTCTTGAACAGGTATTATTGATATCTATCTATCTATCTATCATCTATCTATCTATCTATCTACCTACCTATATCTATCTCTCATCTATCATATCAGATATATTTTTGTGAGAAAATCTGTTATCTAACAAAGACACCTATGGTTCAACAATTATTAAAAGAATATGTTTTTAAAGCCCAAAGATTGAAGGACATGAAATGCACTTGTGCCTTTGTCTGTTATAGCATGGGCCTTTGAATCTTGCCATCATAATGGCCTGTCATCCTGACTCCTAAAGCATCCTCACACTTCAGTGGTTGGCTGACCAACTGCAGTCTTCAGTTTGGTATTTAGTACCTAGAAGGAAAGCAATAATTTCACATCCATTGATTGGTTATCAACTCCAGGCTCCACTGTAAAGTTATATATATAAAGACTAAATTGAGTCTTATGATAGTCTAATGGAATCAAGAAGTACTGTAACTTGATTCACCAAATCTGATAAACTAGCTTTGAACTTGATAGTAGCTTCATGGAAAGTTACTCATTAGCCATATTCAGTACCAATCCCGCAAAGAAACAAAGTTATCACTATCATGAAAGGAGAGGTATGCTTTGAGTTTCCAGGAGAATGCTTTCTTTAAGTCTTCAAAAAATTACCTATTCTGAACTGAGAGAAGAGTATTTTCTAGACGATCCAATTGTTTTTACCTACTATGAACACAAACTTTTCTTGTAAACTGGCCATACTTCAACCTAAACTTATGAACTCTCTGGTTTTCAGCAAATTGTTACTTTTTCCTAGATATGTTGTGTTTTTTTAAAGTTTTAAATATTTTAATGTTTATTCAGATAGAATGGAATCATTTTCCACATATGTTCATTTACTTTTAATTTTGAAGATCATGAAACTGAATTGGTATTACTTTTGTAAAATATCTTTACATTATTGTTTGATGTGTGTGATGATAAACATTGGCTTCTGTTCCTTCTGACTCCTTTAAGCTCATGGGTCTTAAATACTTTCTATATAAAAGCTGGTGTATCTCTACATATCTTTGAAAGATATTTCATATGTTTTGAGCAGCATGATGTTCACTTAATATTGTTATAGTATTCATATTGTAAGAGCACAGTAAAGAACCAAAAAAGAGTAGCTATCAATCTGTCTCTATATTCTCTCACATATATAACTTTCATATACATATGTATGGTTGTGAAAATGTTATTCCTTAAAAAGAATTTCAGTTCAACAATTGTTTGGGAAAAGTTTTGAAGCCATTAAGTATAAGGAAAGGAAATACATGTGTCACTTTCTCAGATGGCATGAGCCATAGACTAGTGACATCACAATGGTCCTTCACCATGATGACTGCAGAATCCTCAGACCAGTAGTTTGTCTATCAACTGTAGTCACCAGTTTGGTGTTCTGGAGTAGGAAGGCAAAATAAAGTTTCAAGATAATTGAAAGTTTCTCCCATCTGGGATCCTTGGAAAAGGTATTTTTATAACTAATTTGGTTCTCATATCATATCAAGATGTGTTCTCTTTTGATTCCTAGAGACCATATGAGCTAACTCTCAACTCAGCAGAGATTTCTTGAAAAGGTAGTCATTGTAGGAATATTCAGTACCATTCTTCTGTAGAAACAACATTATTATATGGGGAGAAGTATGCTTTGAGCGTATAATAGAATGTTTTTTGTAATTCTTAAAAAAAAATCTGTCCATGTTATGTATAAGGATTATTTTCTGTGCAACCCAATTGGTTTAGCCACCATGACTACAAAAATTTTAAAAAAGAATTTGGTCTGACTTTTTTGTTAGACCCCCCAAATCTCTGGATTTTTTCAAATTCTTATAGTTTCCAATACATGCTGCATTCATGGAATCTATTTCTGAGTATTTGAACATTAATTCGGATTAGACACAAACTACTTTACTGGCATGTTCCTTTACTTTCAACTTTGAAAATTGAGTTGATACTTTTTAAAATCTTTACAGTATTGTTTGAAGTGTGTGATAACAACTATTGGCTTGCTGTATCACAGGGATCCTAATGCTTTCTAAGTAAAAGATATGTTTCCTCTGTACATAATTTTTGAGAGATGTAACATATTTTGGACAGAATTATTTTCCCCTAGAGAAAAAATATATCATAAATATTCCATTTGAATGAGCAGGTCACAGTAAAGAAAACACCAGAAGTGTAGCCACTCCATCATTACAGGGAAGAATTTCATTGTAGATAGAGAGAAAACAGGTTTAGAGGCAGCTAGAAAAGTTCAGAGTACAGAGAAAAAGAAAACAGATTTGGTATGGCCAAGAACACTTAATAGAGAAGGTAGACTATCAGGAGAGGAAAGGGGAATAATTTAAGTAGGAAAAACTTTGCATTCATAAATCTGGAGGGGCTTCTATAGTTAGCATAGCAGAGGAAATGGAGAGGTTTGGAGAGGTGCAGGAATCTAGGTGGAGACTTTAAATGTACAAGTATTTTTACTTCTCAGAATCGATGATGATATCCTTATTGGAGACATAGGCAAGAGGCAAAGGAAACAATCCCCTTGTCTGAACAAAACCAACTTCACAAATATTTTTTGAATGGTGGAGGGTTTGTTTGTTTGTTTGTTTTTCTGATTTGACAGTGGTCTAGTTTATTATCACAGTTTTGACAGCTCAGCTAAACATCAGGATCACTAAAGCAGAGGTTTTGGCTTGAGTTGTTTAAATTAATAAAATTATACCTTTAGAAGACAATATATACCAGCTGTTGATTTATAAGTTTTCACTATACTTATCCCTTCACTAAGTATTCAAGACAGTTAGACAAGGGACAATCACATTAAAAATAAATTTCTGAAGGAAACACACATATAGGGCAATATAGGAAAGGCCAGAATATTCACATGTTTAAAAAGCAGTCTAAAATTTTTAGCTATGGTTAGTTTTTAATTTCTTACTATCTTTCCTATTAGAATATTATTTATGGTAAGAGTTAGAATTATCTTTTAATATAACATACACATTTATTTTGAATTTTATACAGGTAAACTATATATTAGCTGTTATCCTTATAAATGTTGCTATAATATTCCTCAGGCCTTCTCTTTCAAATTTATTTCCTGTGTTTTAATATCATGAACACTTTAAGATTTAGTGTGAACATTAGTCTTATAATTTACTCACTGAATACTTGTTCTGTTAGGTGGAGACCTGGACCAGGAGTGTGACCTTCCTTCAGCTGAAGGGCTGATTCTTCAGACCCTGCCTGCTACAGATAACCACAACTCTCTGCCCACTTGCCATGCCTGCTACTTGCCATGCCTCTCTCTACATTCCAGTTCCACAGGAAGTTCCACCTCCAGAGATTGAAGAAGTTGCTGATTGGGCTAAGTTGCTGATGAACTTGGGGGAGGAGTTTTGCCTTACCTATTCTACCTAGTTTTTGCTGGTAACAAAAAGAATTGAATCAAAGATGGCAGACTTAAACATACTACGTGTCGTCTAATTTTTATAAAAAACCCTTCTCGTGGTTCCAGTACCTCAAAATTATGTTTCAGGACCTGGAGCCCATTCCAGAAAACCCATTCGTACATGTGGCCATGGGGTGGCTACAGATTGGTTCCTGAATGTGGGGCTGGAGATGGAAAAGAAGGTGCTCTGCTACTTCAAGAGAGGCCTCTCAAAAAAATATAAAGATGAAATGACAGGTTTGCCTAGGTAAGTCAAGACCACACTGGCCTGGTGGTGGTCTTTTATTTAGGGAATTTAGTAGTGGTAAACAATCAGGACTGGGAACAGGCAGTTGTCCAGTGGCCATGGGGCCACACAGGCAGGCAGGGTAGAGCATACATTTCCTCAGTAGGCTCTGGTATGGAGAGTGAAAAAGATTGAACTAAGGTTGACTACCTCCTAGAAAATGGAGACAGACATTTCCTCAGTAGGTTTTGGTATGGAGAGCAAAAGAGATTGAAACACCTCCTCAGGTGTAGCCAGGAGAGGTGGGCCATGCCGAGGTTCACCACTCCACTGTCCCTGTGCTTTATTCAGAAGAAAACCCTGATTTTTGTTCTTTATGTTATATGTTACATGTAAATTTATTTGTCCTGTCTTGACGAGTGAATGCGGGTGTCTTGCATCTTTGTCTTGTGTTACAAGTGGTCAACATGGCGGCAGAGGCCCTGCTCGCTTGCAGCGTGGGCTTGAGGGCACTCGGCTTACCGCCCTGACCAAACTCAGCAAATAGGTGATCTGCATCGGTCTGCTCGGTACACTGGATCTTTAGAGATATATCGAGTGGGGATGCGCCCAGAGACGAAGCTTGTGGGCCGGTTGTGGTGGCACATGGTAAAATTTGCTGAAGGAGGCAGTAACCAGGGGCAAAAGCCCAGCCCTGGCAAAAACACTAAGGGGAAGAGGCAACTGGGTGTTTTTGTGGTGGTGTGGCCATTCCTGGGGTGGTTCAGCGGCCTGCTGGGCAGAGGGGCTGTGTGTCAGTGTCCGGGAGTTCTGCAGGGTGCAGCCCCAGGCAGGGAAAGGTGGGCGCTGGCGGGTGGACACCATGAGATGGCAAGGACGCTCTGTGGCTGAGATTTCCAGTGGCTGAGACGTGCACAGAACCCTTATCCAGGGCACCAGCAGCCAAACAAGATGTGCAGAGACAGCGCAGTCAGTGACAGATGTGCATGCACAGCTGGCCCAACCTGGCAGCCCAGCCGGACCTACCCAGCTGTGGTGCTAGTGTTCACAGAGCCACATCCTCCTGACTGTGGCCGCTCAGTGACTCTGCTTCATCTCCCTGTCTGGGCCAGCCATAAGGTCCCGCAGCGGGGCAACTGCAGTGGCAGCACAATGCCACCAGAGGCTTCCTTTGTTCTGTGCCCATGGCAGGTGGCAGACAAGCCCAGAGACAGGTCATGCAGCGACTCTGCGGGGTTGACCCAGGCCAGTGACACCAGCTCCCGGACAGCAGGTGACGGTCCCTGTGGACGGTTGCCTGGGCAAAAATTTACTGGAGCCCAAAAAAAAAGGCCCAGATGTTTTAATCCCCTTGAGAAGAGGGTATATTTATGTTTTATCAACAGATGGCAGAGATACCTTGGGAGACAGCTCCATGGAGATGGAACTCTGCTCTTTCTAGAAGCAGGTGAAAGTGGTTGGATGGGAAACTGGCCAGGTGGTGGTGGCACGCACCTTTTATCCCAGCGCTTGGGAGGTAGAGTCAGACAGATGTCTGAGTTATACAAATGGCATGAGAGATAGAGAAATCAAAACTGAAAGATAAAGCAAAGGCTGATCTAAGTTGACCTGCTTTAAAGCTGCTTGAAAAAGAGGTCAGAAACTTAAGTTCTAAATTCTTTGATTGATCTAAATTTATAAGATTTGTGTAGCCTCTTCATTCAGCTTCTAACAAGTCGTAAGGTATAAATATGTTCTATATGATCATTGACTTACAAGTTATTGGGTATGATAAAAGTTAACATCAGTAACTAAAAGCTAGTTTAAAGCTGGTAACTTGGTTAACACGTGGCATTAAAGGTACACAGGTAGTATAAATCAGCCAAGATGGCCAAAATCTCGACAGACAACTCCAACTAGAGTTTTACAGCCATTTAGTACAGTCTAAAGGCCAAGACTTAAGTTGCAGGCCATACACCAGGTAGTAGAATTCAAAACAGCTGTTTAATTTAGTAGCTGCTTAATATCATATAATAGCTATACTTTAAATTATGGGTATAAAACCAGACATTTGGTAAAGGCACTGTGCCACATAGCTTATCAATCAACCCCATGATTTTACTTTCCAGAGACCTGCCGTGCTTTAAGAAGTTATCTCAGAATGATTCAGGCTTGCTAACTACAGTTCAAAAGCAGAGAAACACTTAAAAAACTTTGTAAAGTAAATATAATGTTTTTAGTATTGATTTCAAAGAATATAGATTGTTTAAAATTGGGATTTACTTTCTAAAAGTTATGGTTATGGCTTAATATTACATAAGAAATTAAGAAAATATGGTTAAAATTAAAAGTGTCCCATTGGCTGCAGTTTAGAGTCTGATGACAAGCTTAAGAATCTTAACTCACATTTATTTTGTAATTAAGATGGTTACAAGAGTAGTAAAAGTTAAAAAGCAGCTGTGATGAGTATGGGTCTGCTGCCGTCTTTAAGAACAAGCTTACTTATATAGAATGGTAAAAACAAAATTTTAGATTGGAAAATTTATTTGGCATCAAACAGGCTCTTGATAAATTGTTTCAAAGGAGTTTGTGCCCTAAAAATGGTTCAGAGACTCTCAAGTGGAATTTCTTTTCATTACAAGCAATACTTTTACAACACCAAGGTTATAAAAAATGTTTTAAGTATAAATCAGCTTGAAAAGGAAACAGGAACAAAATAGCAAAATTGCCCTTGGAATCTGAGTTCACTACAGGAAGTGTAATCTTTGGGTGTAATTCAAGTGGTATGCTCAATGAAATGTTCACATTTGATTTAATGTAAAAGCACACAGATGCTTCAGTAAGGCCTGAGAGGCATTCCTTTTGTTTTTCAAACCAGGGCCTCTCCCTTACCACAGGGAAGTAGTTTTTAAGATGAAACAGCATTATTACAGATCTATCCAGGTGTGGTTCAAAGTAATTTTAAATTTGAGACTTATGGAAAGTCAATGAGGTCATAGAATTTATAGAAGCATTATAATCTGACTTGCCTACTTCATGTAGAGTTATTGTGTATTTAGGAGGTTCTCCCTCTACATCCTAGTAATATTAAAGATTTTATTTCTTGTGAATCTGTAATCATTAAAAATGTTGCCTTTGAAAATGGCTAAAAGACTTATGTATAATTTCTTTGTCTCTGCTTCAGTACAAAAAGCTAAATTTCTCAGTGTTAAGTTAACTATTAAAGCCTCAGCTACATCAAGAGAGTTGTATTAAAAAAGAAAAGATGAGTTACTTATTTCAAGCTACTTTTGGCTAAGCCCTCATCTTAAGCTCACCACCAGACTTAATCCTTTAATAAAAATCAACTGGTGAGACAAACAGCTTTGCAGATATCAGAGAAAGTTTCTATCACTTGTCAATCGTGATCAATTACAATCAAATGTTTAGTTTATGCCCCCAACATCTCTTTGACAAAGAGAAAACATTAATATAAATTTATCTCTTCTCACATTCAAAATAAAGTTTAATATCTTACCATAAAGTTGTGGTAAAATAATAAAGTCTTAAATATATTTTAGAAAACATTTATTTCCTCTAACAAGAATTAATTTGACTACTATAATTTATTAATTGATATTTGGCCTATTAGTAAAGATTTTTAGACAAAAATTGATATTTTTTTCAAAATTAACAAATTGTTATAATTTGTTTATGTACATACTTTTATATTTCCTATAAACTTATGTATACACCCCATAACAATATATTTCTTCTATAGCCCTTTTTAAAATATTTTATATATAAGTCATATGTTTTATTCTCATGATTTCCCCCCATGTCAGCACAAATAATCAAATTGTATGCTGTAGTTTCTATTTATCAAGTACTAAAAATTAAGCCTTAATTGGTATATTGATATATGGTTACATATATCTATCAGAGCTTTCAAATTACTTATGATATTTAAACATTTTTAAAAAATAATTTTGATTTCAAAGTTAAAAGTAAAATATACACATGTGACAATTAATTCCTTCTCAGGCTTTCAAGTTACATTTGTCTTAACATAAAAACAACAAAATATTAATTGATTATTATCTATATTATATTTCTATATTTAATGTTCCTAATCAAATTAAAACAGATTATAGAACTGACTATTATAGTCAAACATTTAAGACATTTGTCAACAATTTAATGTTACTAATGTTACTAAAATAATTTATAATTCTCAGAGACAATATTTAACTCAATGTGCACTTTGCACTTTGAGAATTTGATTTTTCAATATTAAAATGAAGGGGAATATGCACTCCACTCCAAAGTTACCTTCAAAATCATCTTGCTTTTTAAATGTTTTAAAAAGCATAATTATTTTTTTTATTATTTTGAAAAACATTTCATTTTTTGCCTATTTTAAGGCATGCCTTGCTTTTTGCTTGTTTTAATAGGCATATTTTGCTTTTTGGTCATTTAAAAAATAATATATATATATATATATATATACATACATACATACATACATACATACACACACACACACACACACACACATATATATATATATATATATATATATATATATATATTGCAGTCTGATGCTGAGGGTCACTCTGCTACGGATCGCCATTGGCATCCACACATTTTCAATTTTATGCCATGATAAAATGGCGTGTCACTCCACTTACTAACACATATTATCTTAAACCCACTTTATTCTGATGAAGAGGCTCTGTTTGTGTGGAACACAATGGCTGCCTAAAACATTATATGATCAAGAACCAATTGGGTAGTAGGAGCTTCATTGTTCACATGTAGTTTCCTGATCAAAGTGTCAGAACCAACCCGTACACATCATCAAGTACCTATGAGGTTTCCTGCTATGTCATTTTTTATTTTAGTGATATATATGTGTGTGTGTGTGTGTGTGTGTGTGTGTGTGTGTGTGTGTGTGTAGAGGTTGAGGAGCACGGGCACAATCCACCATTCTGATAAAAATGGCTGGAGGCAGAGAATAGAGTGGGTGATCAGTCAATGATAGAAACATGAAAGTGCTAAAGTGCTATTCTTTGGGTAAGAGTCAGTTCCACAGGAAGTCAGCTTGAGTTATAGATGTTAGAATCATGGCAAAATGGAGAAGAATATTCTGTGACATAAGATATTTGCAGCATGGATAATTACTTTCAGAAAGAGGAAACACTATACACATTATCTTATAGATGGAAAAACTATACCTGATATAGTGTTGTGAGCATGGGGAAGAGAGATAGTGTATTGGGTAGGGGTTGCTGTTTGAAAAAACAAAATATTGATCAACAAGATAATGTTGATGACTGTAAGATACTGTGAATTTGTCAAATGTCAATGAGGCCTAACTCATTAAACATTAAATTTGGAGTTATAAAATGTTAGCATGGTGAATTCACATTTAACCCATCTTAAATTACAGTATTACATGCTACATTGGAGTAGTGGTGGGCTTATTATTAATTTGTACCAGTAGAGTTGATATGATGACTCAAACAGATGAAGCACTAGTTTCTAGGCCCTCCTGGTTTGTATGCCAATTTTCTAATTCGCACGAGAAAGTATACAGTAATTTTTTTCTTAAAAGGTGTTGTCCCTGCCTTAAATGTATTTTAAACAAAGGTCATATGCCTTACCTGTGGTTTAATGTGAATAATGATTCCTTTCTATGTGAACATGACCTTATGCTAAGTATCCTTTCATATATATGAAACTAAATCTAGGAGTGATTATTGGCTCGGTCATAGTCACACAGCTCTTGGAAAATAGTCAAGCCTTGACATTCTCAATTAGTTTCCACATTGTATTCAACTTCCAGTCATACAAGTGTTCCAGTGAAACATGTCATTGAGAAGGGCAGTAATGTGCAGAATACCATCTACAGCTACACCCTCATGAGGGTCATTGGCTTATAATAATTTTTATGAGTAATTATCTTAAAAGCCTTAGCATTGTCAAGACTCTAATCTTGATTTTCTCTTTTAACATTACAGTTTGATAGAACAGAAAGATCAGTGGCACTATTTTCTCAAAAGGTATTTTACTTGTGGTTATACATTAATTCTGTACTAATGGGAATTGCAGTTTGTGCTTCATTTCTTTCTTAAAAATATATTTGGTAGACTGTCTCCAAATATGTTGTTGATTAGATGGTCACTGGATACTGCTTTAGATTCTGTTATCTATCACATATTTCATTTAATTTTGAGGAAGTTCTGCATTTATTGTCTTCCTTTTATATTGGAATAAAGAGTACTCTTTAGTCTTACTTTAAATTCCACTCCATAGATGTTATTCTACCATGTCCATTCAAGCCATCTACTACCTTTTCCTTTAATATCAAGCAGATTTTTGCCTTTTCTTTGTGTACTAGTCAGAGAAATTTCTCTAGAGTCATAGAACTTAGAACATACAGGGCCGTCTCTATATATTAAAGGAATTTACTATAATGACTTATGGCCTTGTAGTCTTAACTAAGCCAACAATAGGCAGCTCTGAATGGGAAGACAAAATATCTAGTAGTTCTTCAGTCTATGAGGCTAGTTTGTTTCATTCGGTCTTCTGTATAAACTGGAATCCTGAAGATGTAGACATCAACAAACATGCTGGAAGTAAGTTCAAACAGTCAAAGAGTGAGTCTCACTTCTTCCAATGTCCTTATATAGGCCTTCAGCAGGAGGTATGGCTCAGATTAAAGGTGTGTACCACCATGCCTAGATCAGGACCTTGCTTTGTCCCAGGCTGACCTTGAACTCAAATCCACTTCCCTTGTTCTCTAGGGATTAGTGTTGGATGTGTTCTACCTTGCCTGGGCCTAAGCTTTTCATGGCCACTATGCCTCAAGATCTCCATGTCAAGGTCTAAGCCTATGTCTTTCAGGATCTGGATCACAGGTGTGCCCTCCATTTCTAGATTGTAGCTCATTCCAGATATAGTCAAGTTGACCACAACCTTGCAAACAAAATGTTATGAGGACTGGCTGTTCTTCCTTGGTCAATGTGTCTGATCATGACTTTGTTTCTGAAACATTTTAAAATATTCCCTAATCCAATAATGCATATTTCTAAACTGATGTTCTCTTATTTAACACTAAAATGATACTTATAATAATATTTTAGAAGTGATTAGCTTATATGTACTTTTATACAGTAATTAGCTTAAATAAGCTACTAGCAAATTAATTTTACTATATTGTGTGTTTTTATTGCATTTGAGCAGATCTATTGATGAAGCCAAGAAGGTTATCAAGAAAACTTTCTCAATGCAGATATTCACTGAGGACATCCCAACCTATGACAGTGTATGTGAACACAAAACCAAACTGATATTTCAAGTTTATGAGTAGCAGAGGCAGGCAGGTTGTGGAGTAATGGAAGATGGAGATATAAGAGGCTGGAGGGGAAAGATAGTAAGAATTTATGCATATGGAAAAGCTGTATGTGGTACGACATGCACACATGTGTTTTTTATATGTGATATGTAGAAAAAACATGAGTATTGAGTATTGATCCATATGCTAAAGCAAAACAAATATTTTTTTCTTAAATGACTGAAAATTATGTCAGGTAGTTGCAACAGCATACATTTCCATGACAAGTATTATTATTAGAATTAAACTGCTTTTTTCCCCTGAGTTCTTATTGCTTATATATTA
>JADRCC010562299.1:0-16706 GCA_019843855.1 Hylomyscus alleni
CCTTGGTGGTTTTAATTACGGCCCCTGGAATGCACGGCCCCTGGCCCCAGCTTTATTAGGGAAAGGTCCTGGAAACCGCAGGATGGGCGTGATTCCTGACTTCCCCTCATAGACACAGAGTGAAGAGAGGGCATCTGGACGCTCCATGCACCTCCTAAGTCTCCTTTGGTTCTATTTTTAAACTCATCGCAGGACAGAGGGGCTGAACCTGCCCTACCCACCCCACCCCTGCTTTGGTCTGTCTGTTTCCAGAGACCAGTGAACTACCGTCTGTCCCTTCCCACTTGGCTTCAGAGCCTGCTGTCTTCTTTGGATTGAGACTGGATCCCCTCAGCATGTGCCAGAGCTGATGGCTTTCTTATGGGCATCTCCCAACTTAACAAACCTCACAGAAAGCTGGGAGCTGGCTCAAGGGTACTCTGCAGAGCTGTGCATCTCTACTTTGGAGGTGCAGACCATGTCCAGATGCACAGTTGGATTCAGTGGCTCTGGGATGGAGCCAGTCATCCTCATTTCTAATCACCAATCAGACTGTGACTGGAGTAGCAAGCTGCCACAGTGTTGGAAGATGGCAAGAGTGCCCTCATCCTCTTCCGATCCTCCTGGTTTGATCTGGGTCTGGTGCTAACCTTGTTCCTACTTCATCTCTAGCCAACAGCACATACCACTCGAACTTGGGTATCCCAAGAACCTCACCTGGGGAGGTACCATATGGATCCTGGCTCAACTATGAACAGAGAAAGGTTGCTCCAAGCTTGGGAGCATGGGCAGGGTAGAGATAGACAGGAAAACAAAGGCCAGTGTCTCTATCCTAGTGGGAAAAGGCCCAGCATCCCAAGCTCTGGCTCATTCTAGCTAATGAATGACCTTGTGTTCTGTCCTCCATACACAAGGTCTTAACTGCTTGGCAGAGGCCACCACCCCTCACAGATCAGCCCTGAGGAGAGGGTTAGGGAGGGTTCATGTCCAGTAGCACCCATATAAGGGGCTGAAGCAAACACCTGCTGGAAAGACACATAAGAGCACGGGATGCCTGGCACTTGACTACCATTCCTGCATACCCCTCCCTCCAGGGGTGCTGTGAGGATCCTTTCTCTGTGAGTCCTTTTTTGATTCTGTTACAGACCTGGATGTGTAGATATAATTGAGATTGAGTCTCCATGGTCCAGGATAGGAACTAACCCACATGTGTTGCTTAAATAAATCCTATCAAGATGAAACCCACCCCAACTCTCAGCTACCCACCTCTAGTCAGAAAGGGTGGCATGTGAACTTGTGATTTCATAGCAGAGTTGTTTCTAATTAATACAAAAACATTAAGCACAAACCCAGCATGATGCAGGCCTTGTGGCAGGTGCTGGGGGTCAAGTGCTAGTTGCTGGGTGCCAGGTGCTAGGTGCTGGGTGCCAAGTGCTAGGTGCTGGGTGCTGAGACCAGGAGAAAAATAGACATGGCTCATTCATATATCCAACAGCTCACAGTTTGGGCTTGTGGGCTCATGAGTATCACAAGGTTTTGACCCAAATAAAGTCAGGGGGTTGGAGGGCCCAAACATCCCTGGAAAGTGACACCTGGAAGCCACCTTGTCCCAAGATGACACTTGGCTCTATAGAGAATGGCTAGTAGGAGCTGAAACTCTATGCAGGTGTTAGGCTTCTTGTCCCTCTCCTGGAAGAGTACATGGACAGGGACAGAGCTTCACTGTTCCTCAGGCAGGATGACCCTCTGACCTCAGGGCCAAGGAGAACTCTGTCCACCCAGAGTTAGCTGCAGCTGTCCAGCTGTGGCCCACCCCACTGCAAGGTCCCAATTAGGTCATTTCCCTGGCCCTGTGGGCCACGTCGCCCCCCTTCACCTCTGCCCTGCCCCATCTCACTCCAGTTAGCAGTTCAGGGTTCATCGTGGTGTCAGAGTAGGGACAGGGACAAGCCCAACCCCCCCCCCCCACGACATTAAATGAAACCATCCCTTCATGGTAGCTCTGATCAGGAGATTTCAATGTCCTTCTGTACCCAGCTTGGTTCTCTGCCCTGTGGGGGCAGGCTAGGGATTCAGCGGCCCAGCTTCAAACTCTTGTCTCTAGAATTTCACAGTGGCTGTGTGACCCGGAGCCAGTGAGTTACCCTTTCTGACCCTGTGCTTCTTCCACGGTGGAGACCCTGACATCTGTTTCTCTTGGCAGTTAGGAGGATGTGGTGAGACATGCCTGTGAGACTGGGGACACGGGGCCTATGCAGGGCAATCCCTTAGTTCCAGACCTCAGAAGAGTGACAGCACAAGGGCAGATACAGGAACTACTCTGCCTTGTACATGCAGTCTTTGGCTAGAATCAGGATGCAGGACGAGGTGACTCTGCGTCTCACATGGCTCAGGACCTGTTGTCATATGTGCTCTATTGCTTGTCCTGGGCACAGGGCTCTCTGGGAAGCAAAGAAGCCTCTTATCTTGTTGAGAACAGACACCCAAGGAAGATGCAATAAACTATGTTCTAAGTACCTAAGTGGACCCTGGGGGCATTGTAAGAGAAGAGTGGGTGAAACCCTGGCTGTCTGGGAGTTCTGTCAGGGAGGAGTGATGTCAAACACTACACACAAGCAGACACAGATGGGTTCGGGACTGAGGAGCGAGGACATCAAGCCCAACAGAGACAGCTGGCCCAGCTGGTGAGGTGGGGGAAGCAGTGAGACTTCCAGGATAGCTAATGTTTGAAGGCCCCACATTCATTCCCACACCTAGGGCTCAGCATAATGCCTGGCCTGGTTAGGCTCAACACATTTTCTTGTAGATTGATTAACTTCATAGCCCACAAGAAAGGATTGTGAGAATCTCAGAGTTACAGTTGAGGGAATGAAGATGCACATCATGGAGGTCATTTCTCCAGGTTCCCTGGTGTAGTTGTAGCTGTGTGGGGACTAGATACGAACCCAGGAAGGCCTATGGCCTCTTTTCTAGGCAGGCCAAGCCTCTGATTTTCCACAGGATGCTGCCTTCTGTTGGTCAAACCTAACTGAGGTGGTGGGGAGAGAAGATGGTGGCCCTTTCTCTCTTTCACTGGGTAACAGAATGGATTGAACAGAGACCCACTGATTCCTTAAGCAAGACATTCAGCAAGGCCAAGTACATGCCGTGCCAGGCTCATGGTGGCCCTGATGAGTCCAACCAGGAGTGTCCTAGAAGAAAAGTCATCTGTAAAGAACCACTCTGCTCACCTGATAGACACAGTTTTGTTAACAGAGTCAGCATTGAAAGGAAAGGTGAGAATTCAGATTAAGATCAGAAGCATGTTTCAATCTGTGTGTGTGTGTGTGTGTGTGTGTGTGTGTGTGTGTGTGGTGTATGTTATATGTATGTGTGATGTGTGTGTGTGTGGTGTATGTTGTATGTATGTATGTGTGATGTGTGTATGTGTGCGTATATGTGTGAGATGTGTGGTGTATGTTTATGTATGTGTGATGTGTGTGTGTGAGATGTGTGGTGTATGTTTATGTATGTGTGATGTGTATGTGTTGTATGTTATATATATGTGTAATGTGTGTGTGGTGTATGTTTATGTATGTGTGGTGTGTGTGTGTGGTGTATGTTGTATGTATGTGTGGTGTGTGCGTGTGTGCGTGTGTGTGTGATATGCTGAAGTGTGGAGGACAGAGGACAACTTGCAGGACTCATTTCTCTTCTTCTGCCATATGGGATCCAGGGATGGAACTTGGGCCGCCAGGTTCAGTGGCAGGCATTTTCCTGACTGCTCCCAGGAAACATTTCGTTAGTTTAATAGCCACTCCTCTGACTGGAGGACTGTTCTGAGTCTGTGTGATGGATGCTGGGAAGACAGACTGAGGGGAGACATTTGTCCTCAGGAAGGTCACATCCTTGGGTGAAGAGACAAAGGCCCAGAGTTTGCAGAGTCAAATAAAACCATCAGAGATAAGAGGCAATTCGGTTAAGAGATGTCACTCCGTTGTTTATCAGTCTGGAGCTGCCCAAACGGAGGGCTTAAGGCTGAAGTCATCACTGGCCTCCAGGGAGCAGGAAGGGAAGGGTTTTCCCTGGAAGGAAGGCGGTAGCTGGATCATGAAAACGGGGAAATTTGATTAGACAGGGATGGGGCCAGTGGCGGCGGAAGGGCCTGTAGCCTTCTGCTGCCCTTGAAACCAATCCCTTTGGCGCAGGGAGCAACCCACATCAACTCTCCCGAGAACAAGAGTTTTTTATTAATAAAAAAAAAAAATTCTAATTTGGGGTCACTGGGTGAAGTGAAGGCTAGGAAGGCAATGAGTGCCCTGGTCTGGCTCCTCGAACTTGCTTGTCCATCTAGAAAGTGACGGACACATTTGAATACCAGCGAAGTGACCCCATTGGCAGAAAGGATGAGCAGACCCCTTGGCCTGCCATGGAGAGAATCTTCCATCCTCTTAATATTCTCCAGAAGGCCTGGTCACATGGGGTAGAGATTCCGTAATGGGCCCAGAAGACTCCAGGGGGACTTTTCCATTTGGAAGAGCTAAAAAACCTAGAAGGTGGGGAGCAATGTGGCCCACTTTCATGGAATGTGTGCATCCTACTCTGGCATCTAAGAATCGCTAAGGTTGTGTGTGACTCTTGTAATGCCTGGACCCCTCCAAGGGTACTTAGCATCCAGGTCACTCAGCCGAGGTGATTTTCCTTACACGAAGGTCACTAGCTCAAGTTCTGGTAGTTGCCTCTCTCTGCAACCTGGGATGAAAGACAGAGGTGAATTACTCCCCACCTAAGAGGCTTCCTTACTATATAGAGAACTGAGGACACTCTTCTACCCTGCCTGTCCCATCTCTGTGGGCATCAGCCCCAGCGAGGCGGCAGGCCGGCACGCACAGGGCAGCATTTAAGTCAAATGCTCACATATCAGTTTTGATTTCAACTGGAATCGCCTCCCTCGGCTGCATTTCAAAAGACAGCGTTACTAATGAGAAACACGCAAGTTCTAGAAATGAAGTTAACTTCTTTAAAAAAAAAAAAAAGTAGGGAGGGGGAGCTTTTCTGTGGCTCTGTTGATATATATTAGAACCACATTGTCTTCGGCAAGAACAGCCGTTCTGCTTCTGAGCAGGAATACGGGAGGCCTTGTGCACTGGAATACGTGGGGAGCGGGCGGCCAGGCCTGTCATATCTCTCTAGACCTGGAAGGCTTTTTGTTTTGAATTTGGGGTTTTCTTGGGTGTGGGGGTGCTGAGCATTTGCAACCTCCCTATAAAACAGAGGAAGAGGAAGGAGGGCAAAAGTGAACAGAAATAGATTTCTGATTGTGAAGTGATCAATTGAGCTTTTGAAGCAGTTATCACATGCTAACTACTTTCCAGAGGAACCGGAGGTGTGAACAGGAAGACAGGTTTTGCTTTCCAGCCTTTCCTGACACGGGCTTCCATTCCCAGGTTCTGTGCACCTGAGGGCTCTTGAAACACCCTCATAGACCCTGGGAGGACCAGATAATCTATCTGTGCTCAGTCTGAATGTGGGGCCTGGTTTGGGGTGGCCTCGTTACCTGGGGGATTGTTACCTAAGAGATTCTCAGTCCAGGGAGCTCTAGCACCTAACTTTCTTTTAACACTCAATGATAGCATCCTTCAGCAGATGACCTTCTTCGTGGAACACTCACTGTCAGGATGTCACTGTCACGGTGGTGGGGAGCCATCTTCTGGCTTCTCATCCAGATGCTTCACCCTCTATTTGAGTCCAACCTGAGCAGAACCAGGCACAGAGGAAGATGCTCTTCCTGATTCTGATGGTGTCTGAAGCAGGAGACCTTATCCCACTATTCAAGGGCCTGACTCGTCCCATAACCCTTCAGTGCAGGTTCCTGGCCATGTAATTCCTGTCCCCTCAGTGTTCTTCTCCAGAAAGCCCTGGCAGGACACTTCTGGAAAGTTCTCCAATTCCTATTTCAGTAATGATTTCTTCTTCTTTGGAGTTGATTTGCTTTACCTTCGCCTAAAAGAGTTGGGAGAGATGCCCACAAAGTCCCTTTCAGACTGGGTGGTTCTCTAGTCTGTGAAAGGCCAAGACTGCCTCTGGCCTGACAAAGACACCCAAAAAGGAACACCCAGAGGCAGGGCTTCCCATGTGAGCCCCTCAGGCAACCTACAGCCTGAAGCATCTTCAGAGCTCTGCAGTATAGCCAGGTACCTAGAGACCCTTGGTGGAGCAAGAGACAGTGGACAAGCCCTGCTAGGGAGTTTATGCCTGGGGCTCAGCAGACATTTGTGTGACCAGAAGTAACTTCACCAGAGCACTCTACAAGGGCCCCTTTCTCCTCAGAGAGATAAAGCCTTCACCTGGTGGACTCTTGGCAGGATGAGCTTTCCATGCTATAGTCACTTTGTTACTACAGCTTCTCAGAGGCCTCCCCCCCTCACAGATGTGACCTTAAGACAATGTCCGCTCCACTGGTCTCTGTTCAGGGCCTCCATTCAGCTCTCTACTCTGTACCTCTCTCACAATGTCCATGTTTTAAGAATTTCGGGGCATCTAGCAGGAAGTAGGGAAGACTGGCCTCTGTCACAAAGGAAGTCTTTTGCTAGAAGGGGAGACTTTAAGACCTCAACCTTTCTGAGCCCGGATCCCCCAGCTGTGAACTAGAAGTGTGTCCTTAGCAGGGGTGCTGGGAAGGCAAACTTTGGCTCCCATTGCCTCTAATCAGGAGTTCAACTACTCAGGATTCTTGGTCTGCATCTGAAGAGATAAGTTAGAAATTTTGCCCATGTTCATCCCAACCTGACCACCTTGGTGGGTTCTTGTGTTCCAGACAGCAAATATCTTCTCTGGACAAACTGGTAAGCCCTGCAGCAACCCCTGTGGAAGGCAGAAGACACAAGGATGCTTGGGCCCCAAGACCTCAAGACCACAGCTGCCCCATGGGGCATCTTCCCAGAGTTGAGGTCTTAAGATCTGCCACTCCCAAGAAGCCTGAGTCAACAAGGTCTGGATTAGACACCTCCTCAGCAGCTGTCCCCTGCCTGGCCCCTCTGCATCTAGGGACTTGTTTCCAGTCAAAACCAGACCTTGACCCAACAAGCCCCCCACCCTTGCAGTCACCTTGAACGCCAAATGTTTTTTTCATTAGCGTCCGACTCCTCTGCTCCCCTCCCAGCCCCCCAAAGAGGCCCTCAA
Source organism: Hylomyscus alleni (assembly GCA_019843855.1). Classification (NCBI taxonomy): domain Eukaryota; kingdom Metazoa; phylum Chordata; class Mammalia; order Rodentia; family Muridae; genus Hylomyscus; species Hylomyscus alleni. The sequence goes on from JADRCC010562299.1 coordinate 7,141, forward strand.
GCTTGCGCTTCCTCTTGCTGTCTCTGCAACCTTATAATATCCCCAGGCAGCTGGAAGGGGGAGGCAGTGATCTCAGCCGACAGCCATGCACAACTGCCCGCCACCCACCCGACCCTTCTCTGTCAAGCTCTCTGCCTTTCTTACGCCCACAGTGGGACAGCATGGTCCTCCCGAGGCCTTTTATCCCAGGATAAGCTTCGATCTGGGAAAAGCAAGCTGACCTTGTGTTTGCCAGATTCACTCTGAGATGTGTCCTCATCCCCATCTGATAGATGGGGAAACCGAGGGACACACTTGGCTCCTTCTCCCCTGAGTGCAGAGGGGACAGCTGCTGGTCCAGAGATTCCAGAGCCTTCCTGTCTCCTGTGTTCCTCACCAGCTCCTCCAGCTGCGCTGACCCAGCGTTTCTCCCGCCTCTGCCTCCCCTCTGTCTTCTCCATTCTGTCCCTTAAAAGTGCTGATGTGAGCCACAGGGGAAGCTTCACTCTGGAGGAAACTGACAAGCCCGTGACCCGAGGAGTTACAAGGAAACACATGTGATTAGGAAGATGGGGGCTAATTTGGCTTTCGAGCTGTTCACATCTTAGTTCAGGTTCTGGCTCTGCTGCTTGCTGGCTATGCAGCCCACCACGGGTCCTTTCTCTACAAAGAGGGTTGGTGCTTAAGGAAAGTGCCTATGGCCAAGGATTTGGGGAGGATCAGGAGTTGGGAGTGCTTGGGGAAGGTTTGCTATGGTGAAAAAGGAGAGGAGGTTTTGTGTGTGTGTGTGTGTGTGTGTGTGTGAGAGAGAGAGAGAGAGAGAGAGAGAGAGAGAGAGAGAGAGACTCATGGCGTGGCACACATACAGAACTCGGAGGACAATGTAGGTGTTGGTCCTCAACTTCCACCTTATTCAAGACAGAGTTTCTTGTTACTCATTGTTATATATGCTGGGATCACTGGCCCTTGGGTTTTGGGGGATTCTCATGTCTTAGGAGAATCTCAGCATAGGAAAGCCAGGTTAACAAATATGCACTAACAACATTTGTGTACATTCTGTGTAAACCACGCTTTGTGTACATTCTGTGAATTCAACGTCGGGTCTTCCTGCTTACAATGCAAGCATTTTACACAGAGCCATCTCCACAATCTCATTTTTCAAAGACTCACAGTCTTTTGCTTGATAATGTGAGAGTTAGAAGTGATGGATATATGAACTGCTACACAATCCCTCATGTGCAGTAAAGCTTAGTATGTAGTACCAGTTAGAAAAGGAATCTTTCATTCTCCTGACACTTGGTGTGACTGGCCATCGGTGCCCACAGGGTTCTTCCCAATGTATGAGGAAGCTCATCTGGTGCCATAGATGATGTGCAACACCAAACCACAAGCTGTATCAGCTGCTTCAATTAAAACCCATTTAACTGGGGCTGGAGAGACGGCTCAGAGGTTGAGAGCATGGGCTGCCCTTCCAGAGGTACTGAGCTCAATTCTCAGCAACCATACGGTGGCTCACAACCATCAGTAATGGGATCTGGCACCCTCTTCTGGTGTGCAGGCAGAACACAGTCTTTGCTCAGTCCCCAGCACCTACACCATGGTTCACAAACACCTGGAACTCTAGCTCGAGGGGATCTTATGCCTCTGTCCCCTGCCAAACCCACACACAGAGACAAGTAATTAAAAATAATAAAAATAAATTTTTTTTAAAAATCAAGTAAAATTTAAATTTTGATTGCACCAAGTGGCTAATAGCCAATGTGGCTTGTGGTTCTGTGACAAGATAACACAGACCAATCAGTCTTCAAGCACTGGCTAAAACTCTGAATTTGCAACTCAGTTGTCTAAGCCTTGTGATTCTGGGAAAGTTCCCCACTTTTCATCTGCCTCAGTTTCTCCATCTGTAAAATAGGGGCAATGAAGTGCATGCTCTCTAAGAGTTGTTAAGAAGATGAAATAAATCAGTATCAGCCATGCATTTCCCCAGCATGTAGCAGATCTCAGGCTGTTTAGTAAATACAATAAGATTATATTTTGTGACATTTGGCACATGTATAGAGTCAGGAAGGACGCCTGTCCCTTCCCCCTCCACACCTCATATATCCTAGATTCCAAACTAGATGAGTTACCATGATTTAAGGAAGGACAGAGGAGACATCTGTCAGAAATCAGAGGTGCAGAACACAGAGTAACTGAACCCCAGGTCTTCCATGGAGCTGCCTGGCAGCCAAGGTGAGAAGAAAAGCCGCAGGTGGTTCCACTCTTGTCTGGTGATCAGATGAGCGCCTCTGTTCTCTCACCCAAGATCTGATTCAAAGCAAGATTTCTATACATATGCACTTTCAAGGTAGATTTTGCAAAATTCTGTGATGAACCCTGACCTGGAAAATTCCTACATATTTAAATTGCTACCCACATTTGAGACACAAATCCTCCTAGGAGGGGCCTTTTCTCTTCCCGTCTTCTCTGCTTCAAACATGGCCTGTGTTCTCCAGCCGCAGAATATTTTAATGACCCAGAAGTGTCTCCACCTGGCCTCGACCCTCACCCCTCAGCTCCTCTTTCAGGAAACAAGTACCATCTGCTCCAGCTCTCTAGCCACCTGAGGACTCGCCTAAGGGCTTGTTCATCTTCCTCATCACAGGGTCCCATCATGTGGCCCAGCTCACAGCCAGGCAGATGAATCCACGGATGAGGGATTCATGTTCCACAGCTGAGAGCAGAGTATACCTTGGCCTTGCTTTAACTGTGCCGCCCGTCTGCCTGAGTGTGAGCCCTGGGCTGTGGGCAGAAGGGTGGGAAGGAGCCTGGGAAGGCACAGGATGTGGCTGTTAACAAGAGTGGCCTCGGTTTAATACCATCCCACCCGGCCACACAGGACATCTGCCAGCCTGCCTGTCTCACCAAATCCACATCTTCTTCCCAGTCGCCCCATCCCCACCCCATGGGCAGGAGCTAGGAGGCTGTCACCCTAGGGAGGCAGGAACAAGACTTGGCTCCAATGTATAGGAATCGGGTTTGAGAGACCCTGTTGGAACAGCTCGGCCCAGGTGCCACGATGACGTGGAAGGTGAATATAGCACTCAGCCACAAGTGAGTCCTCCTGGGTCCCTTAGCCTCCCTGGGCCCATCCCAGTGGCCGAGGCTAAGCTCCATCCAACCAGAGGAGACAGTGCATAGTGACAAGCCACACTGGAAAGGGAACTGTAGACGTTCAAAAACTCTTCAAGGCCCCAAAGCAAGGAAACCATGACTCTGGGGTTGAGTGGAGAGGAAAGGTTGATGTGACTCAGGACTCTGGTGATTCACTGGAGTTTGCTAAAGGCCTAATCCCAGCATGATATGTTTTTATTAAAAGAGAACATAGAAGAGCCAAATGTAGGGTATACCTGTGATCCCAGCACTGGGAAGTTTGGGGCAGGAGGATCAGGAGTTCAAGGCCAGTCTTGACTACAGGAGAGACCCCTCTCAAACAAACAAACAAACAAACAAACAAACAAGCAAACAAATAGGTTAGGGACCCATATAGGCACTGAGGGGGTGGCCAGGTGACATTAGGAGAACACATCTTCTGCAAGAAGACAGGACTTGAAGCCAACACCACCATTCCCTGGATTCTGGACTTACAGCTTCTAGAATTTGAGTCTCTGTGACTAAAGCTCCAGGTAGTGATGGCAAGGGAGGTAGCCTCTGCTTATTCCCAAAACCTGACCCACACCTCCAAACCAAGTCTGTCCGTGACTAGGATGGAAGGAATGTGAGCACATATGGAGGGGACGCACTCATACGGGAGGCATGCTCCTGCCTCAGCTAGGTATGACTGCACAGTTTCCCAGTGAAGAGTGTGAGGACCCTTCTGGAGAGCAACTCCTCAGAACCAAGTTAAATAACTGAGTTAAATGTGATCTCCCAGCTGAGAGAACCATGAAATGGAGTCCACATATGTAGCAGAAGCTAGGGAGAGTCACTTCAGCCAGGCATTTCAGTACAGCTTGGAGCACAAATGGGAATCTGGATGGGTGGGCACCATAAGTGTGCCCAAGCACACAAGCGTGTGTGTAGCTTCTTTAGGCAGAAGACACCAACACTGGCTGGGTAGCCATGAGGCTACGGAGTCAAGGGGAGGATGCCTGGGTAGGTATCCATGAGCTGTGGGCAGTCACGAGGGCCCTCCTGCAGGCTCCCAGGGAAGAGCTAAGAACTTTCAAAGAGGAAAGGATGAAAAAGAGGTGGTAGAAAGTTATGATTAAAAAAATGGCAGAGTAGGCAGGCACAATAAAAAAAATGCTCCATTCACAGCTGAGAACGTCCCTAGAATTCTCCAGCACCCCCAAAGTCTGGCAACCCCTTACCCTAAGTGCTAAGTAGACCAGTTCCCATGTGCACTTTGCTTGGGGGCCTCACAGCCCTGGAGCAGATAGCCCTCCCTGTTCTGAGGATGAAGTGATCATGGTACAGTAAGGGGGGTCATTTGCCCTAGAACACATAGTATGTCTATAGCCACAAAGGATCTCAACCCCTTGACATCTGGTCTGGAGTCTCCTTTTAAGACTTTCTCAGACACCTGGGGAGAGATTACTATGGAGGCTTCGTGGGCCTTTGATCACATAATTCATAAGTAATGTAAGCATGCAGTCAACCAACCCATCACTCTCACAAGATGGTCCCCAGCATGCTTCTAGGGTCTCCCCTCCCAGGGGAAGTGCTGAGGAGACAATGGATGCTTACTTCTTACATTAATGTAGCCCAGGGAAGCACCTAACCATATGAGAAACATGAGATTTATTAAATGATAAAATAACCTGAGAGGATACATGTAATGCCTGCATGATGGTTCAGTTGTGTGTGTACGTATATGAATGTGTAGGGAGGGGCACCTCCCCATCTCTCCTCTCCTAGTCACAGGATTGGGACATTTTTGGAGGCACGACGTCCCACCCAGCACACAGATGAGCATTGCCATCCATGGTCAGTTCTGATGTAAAGAGGTCGAAGGAGAAAGCAGTGTGCTCCAGTCTTTACCTCCTTCTCATCACGTGTGTCAGTCAATGCTACTTTCTTCAAATGACAGTATTCTTGCTCCTCCCACCTTCCAATGTGGTCTCCATAGCAGCAGCTTTCCAGGGAACCGTAGGCCTGCAGTGCTCAGTGGGGACTGCTGGGACATCTAGCTTCATAAGCTGGCCAGCTACTGGGTTCACTATCCCTCTGGTATGCAGATGACCATTGCTGGACTTGCCAACCCTTATAGGCTATATGCCACTCAGGTCAATTCCCCTTATAACGCATACACATTCTATGGTTTCTGTTCTTCTAGACAGACCCACTTATACAGGGACCATTTGCAATGCTCTCTGAAGACCCTTGGGCCTTTTTCCCAGCGCAGCACCCCATCTACCCTATTCTAGAGGGAGCCGCTGTAATGACTTCCAACTTACCCATCTCCCACCTGTCAGAACAAGTGCTCCAGGACATGTGACATGGGCCTGACCAGTCAGAGCGTCCCATTCCCCTAATGGCCTGGACTGGCACAGGGTTGATCTGTGCCCAAGCAGAGCAGAGTCACAGTACTGGCTGGGACAGTCATGTCTTGTTCCTGTGCCATGGGTAGGGTATGAAGCAGGAAAACCCAACTGGAAATAGTGGGCAGTCACCAAGGTGAGAGGACGGGGAAGAGCTGAGTCCTAGAGGCAGGCCACTGGAGATCCTCAACACAGATGCAGCCGCAGAGCCAATGAAATCCTTTCCTCAGGCCGCTTTGTTACAAAAGTAACTGATGGGCACATGTCTACACACCAAAATTCAAGTCCAAATTCAATTACACTCATCCCATTGAAAGGAGCTTTGAAGCGCTTTCTTTGTTCTCAAGATTCAAAACTGTGAGCCCTCTCAGCCCTAACTCCAGATGATCCCGCAGCTTCCAAAGCTTAGTCTGCCCCTCGTGCTGCGGGCCCTTTGCACCGCCATTCCCTCCTGTTTAAACAGGCTTTTCTCCTGCCTCCATCTTCACCTCTTCAGCAACACGTTCTCAGACCTCCTCCCCAAGGTCTTTGGTCCCAGCTGTGTGCCTTCGTCACTCTCCTTTTCTTATCTAAGATACCAGCAACTTTTTACAGACTTGCAAAGACTCTGTATCTATCATCCCCCGTATCTATTCATGAGAGACATCTGCATTTGTTCACGGTGGCACCTAAAACAGGCCCTGACACTCAGGGTGGAAAGCTGGTCAATACGGCAGGAGCCTGGGGAAAGCGGACACAATAGCTTTTTTCTTCTAATGCTCTTCTCTTGCAGAGGTGCCTGATTTCTTTAGGAAGCAGAGAAGGCAAAAGGGTTAGTTTTAAAGAATGCAAAATAATGCTATATGAGAAAGACCCTTGTGGTGTTCTGTACATAGAGGGAGGGGGGAGGAGAAAAGAAGAAGAGGGAGAGGAAGAGGGAGAGAAAATGAATTCATTGAGTGGACAGAGTCATTCTCCCACAAGTTCTGTTCCCAGGAATTTTCCAGGAGATTCCAGTGCTCTGTCTCAGCAGGACCTCCTTCAGATAGTAACATAAAGTAGTCAATGAGCACAGACTTCTAGAAAGACTCAAAAGGAGGTTAGCTTCCTGCCTGGGGATTTTTCTGAGGCTGGAGCACCTGACGTGATTTTTCTGTATGTGGACAGGAAGTCGTGTCTTCAGTGAATAAAATAATTCCCGAATCACCTGATGATGGAGGGGAACTGGGCAATCTCTGGAGCTTCTGGTTGGGACCAGGATGTACAGGTGCTTAGGTTGGATGGCAAAAGGCCAGCACCGGGCCTCATGGCTCTCATGCTCTTTGATCTGATGTATGATTGTGTGTGTGTGTGTGTGTGTGTGTGTGTGTGTGTATGTGTGAGTGTGTATGTGAGTATGTATGTGTGTGAGAGAGTATGTGTGTGTGTGTGTGTGCACATGTGCATGCACATATGAAAATATGCGTGCCCACTTGGTGTTTTGTGCACGTGTGTACATGTGTGCAGAGGCCAGATGAGAACAGCAGCTGTCTTCCCTGATCAGCCTCTGCCTTCTTCTTTGAGACAGGATCACTCACTGAACTGGAGCTCCAGGGATTCGACTGTCTCTGCTTTCTGCACACCGGTGCTGGGGTGGCAGATATGAGCCACCACGCCTGGCTATTGTGTAGGTATTGGACACTGAACTCAGGTCCTCAGGCTTCCTTACCAACTGAGTCATGTGCCAATGCCACACTCTTGCCCTGTGATCTCGCGCAAGTTCCTCTGGCTCTCTGGACCTTGATTTCTCTGTGTACCAAAGAGTGAGAAGGGTGAACTTGTAGCTCAGTAGTGGAGCTCTTGCCTAGCGTGCTTAAGGTCCTGGGTTCCATCTCCAGCAACAAAGAAGAATAGTATGAGGAAAAGAAAGGAGCAGGGGCAGGGAAGGAGAGAAGGGAAGTGGGAAAGAAGGAGGCAAGGAATTTGGAAAAGGAAGGGAGTTAAAAGGCAGATACGTCCAGGACCAGCAGTGTCTGCACACCTGCAGGTTTCTCTCCATGCACTTTGGTCTGCATGATCTCTTCTCTGACACTTGCATTCATGCACGAACAAGTACACACACATACTTGTACAAATGAATGGCAACACAGCTAACAGCAGCACAGAACACTGCAGAGACGCTGGGGCATGCATTTCTGCAGTCTGACCAGCTTCAAAAGCCTTCCTGGCTCTTCCTGGCCCCAGAGACAATGCTCAGTCCATTTTGATGGAAATACAGTCTTCCCAGGATTGTCCTTTACGACACCCATTACCTGTCATTGTACCCAGGATACAATGTACCTGAGGCCAACACACCCTGACCTGTGAGCTCAAAAAACATTAAGGCAACCCTGACTCAGATGACCTGTGATTCTGGTAGTTTTCCCAGAACCCCCTTCTACGACTGGCCTGAACTAAACAAGCCAGAAGCATTTAGCAAAACAGGTAAGGTTAGGAAGCTTGGGCGAAGAAGACTTTAGGGAGGAGAAAAGCTGCAGCATGTGCAAGGCCCTGTGCTTGAAGCCTGCACCTTTGAGAGCCGAGAGGGCAAGTTGGTAGAAGCCAATATAAGGGACAACCGGAAGAGGTGAAGAGGGTAGGGTTGCAGGGTGGTGAGTTCCAGACCAAAAAGAGATCTTGTCCCCAAAAACAAGAGGGAAAGCATCCTGAGGAATGACACTCCAATCTGACATCTGATACTTCTCCCAAAACACACACACACACATTGGCACCCACATGAACACACACACACACACACACACACACACATACATTGGCACCCACATGAACACACACACACACAAACACACACACTGGCACCCACATGAACACACACACACACACACACACACACATTCGCACACAAAGATTCAGGGTCATCAAATGTCATGGAAGCTAATCTATGTAGATATTTAGCAGCAGAAGAGATAGTTCTCCACAGGGTCTGAGATCTGGCATTTTGTCCCAGCTTAATGTGACCTTGAGAATGTTAAATGGCTTCTCCTAGCCTCAATCTCCTCATCTATAAAATGGACACTGTACTGCTAATGGTAATATTGCCACCTCCCAGAGTGACAGTGAAGATTAAGTGGTCAGAACAGAAAAGTGGGTCAAGGCCAAGATTATTTACAGACTCAAATTCAAAGCCACTAGGCTGACACTGGAGGGACAATGTCACTGAGGGATTTAAACTGTGGCTGGAAGTCCAGAGCATGTGGGCGCTCTACCAAGGCCTCAAGTTCCAGCACGCTGGTCCAAAATTAAACCCCAGAGTCTGTGGGAATGCCTCGTGACAGGAAGGCCCGGCTGCTCTCCTTCTGGAAGGATGGAAATGGAATTGGTCAGGAGGTGACAGGTCTAAGCAGGCCAGGGAAAACCCTGGGGAGGTGACCAAAGGCTAGCATCCCTTGAAGGACAACTGAACCCAAAGGGAAGGACTCCTTCGGCAATTCAGCAACTCCATCTCAGAGCCCAGATGTGGGGAGCAGAGTCATGCAATGAGCATTGGAGCCAGGCCCTGTTTGAACTCTGGGAGATCGGCATGCACAGGGTACAGCCCCGTCTGTTCTGCTCAAGGACGCTGATGATTTCCGACCTCTGAGGTTCTGAGGCACCATGGCCACTTTCAGCCTCAGAGTAGCTTTAGAGAGAGCCCAGAAAAGAGGGCCCAGAGAAACAGAGGCTCTGCCCCAAGTTGCACAGTAGGTGTATAACAGGTGCGGACATCCAAGCTCTGGCTCTCCCCTCAGTCATCCCCCGCATCACCTCCATGACATCTGTGAAGGTAGAATGTGGGCCTACTCTATGACAAAATGTTTAAGAGGCAAGAAAAGCACCCACTCCACAAACAGCCCCATGCCCACCTCTCAAACCTCAGCCACTCATTCAAAGGCCATGCCTGGGGACCAGCCACAAACAAAGAGACACACTCCTGACTGTCCTTCACTCACTGAGCCCACAGGGACCAAGCACAGGCTCATCCCAGAGTCACCTGGCTACTGCTACCATTAACACTCAAATCAAACCCAGCCATGACCCCAAAACCAGTGGACTATATCTCCACTGGGA
>JADRCC010562300.1:0-11290 GCA_019843855.1 Hylomyscus alleni
AAAGCAATGAATGCTGGAACAGATGTAAGAAGGTGACTGTACATGTGGGGACGTGCTCTGGTGGCTCACTGAAGCGGGGTAATGCACAGGTGCCTGGTGGAAAGAGAAGTAGACACTTTAGATGTGGGAGATACAAGCTGATGTGTAGGATGAAGAAAAAAGGATCCATGGATAATGCCTGTATTTTCAACTGTGCTGTATTTTGTTGAGAAAAATGATTAAAACAAATTTTTGGGACAGATAAGTCTATGCTTAGGCTTCTGTAGATATGTTTTAGGTCACTGTCTCTTCACAACTAGAAGCATTTCCAGGAGTTTCACAGGGATCAAAGTACCAAAGTAAGTCCATACGTACAAATAACTGTGAGAAGAGAGGGGGCATAGGATTCGTTTCTCTCCACAAACACATGAACACATGATTTTTAATCAGTAATACATACTAAATTTTGTTGTTTCTCAGAATCCAATATAAGAAATTCTGAAAATATACACATATTCAGCATAGGAAGTATGCTTTCCATCATCTGAAAGGACACACCGGTTGTGTGTATTGTTTTTTATTCTATTGTTGACAACTGAAAGAAGTTATCACTGCCCCCACTTTACCAATATTATAGGACAAAATTCACATTCTCTTATAATAGACAGGATAATTGCACTCAGTAAGTGCCTTTCTCTTTGCCTTAAATATCCTTTTGGAAATTCAAGCATGCAAAGCTTTTCTTTGTTCTATCAGGGAGGGATTTGAAGGTGTTCTAGTTTGATATTTGTTCTTAGAGAAAAACACTGACCAAAATCAACTTGAGGAAGAAAGGGTCTAAAGGACATGTAGGTTATAGTCAATCATTTACAGAAACTGAGGCAGAAACCCAAGACAGGAACCTAGAAGAAGGAACTGAAGCAAAGCCCATGGAGGAACATTGCTTAGTGGTTTGCTCAACATGACTTACTAAGCATTTTTCTAATCTAGCTCAGGTCCACTTTAGGGATGGCATTGTCCACAGTGGACTGTGGCTTCCTAGTTTAATTTTTAAGTATGAAAATGCCCCAACAATATATAGCAACTAGCTAAAATGATGGAGCAATTCCTCGAATGTCGATCCTTCCCAGCTGACTCTCTTTGTGTTGCTTTGACAAATCTTACCAACCAGCACACCTGGTTCTAGAAAAGGCTGTCACAGTTCATCATTGGTTGTGCATAACAGGGAACTGCCATGCAGGATGTTATAAAACATACACATGACTTTGACATGTCATGTTTCCCATTATCTGTCCATCTTGGTTACAGAAAGCTATTCTGGAAGAATTCAAAAGTGTTCAAGTCATATATTGTAGCATATGTAAGCAGCACCGAAACTACTGGCAGTAACATGACCAATAGTTTTCATTTTATCTATGTACATTTAAATACTAAGAGATCAATCCATTCCCACACCATACTTGCATTTCTTTTTAGGTAAGAGATGAAATGCAAAGCAGTGGGAAGAAGACTTGCTTGGATGTGGAGGTTGGCCTCCAACATTCCACCAGTTCACTTCTGTGAGCCTAGATTGTTTAGCAATGGTAAAAAAATGGACACAAAACCATACAAGACTACTGTTGCCCATGTAAATAGAAAAATGTAACAACAGGAAGGAAAAGAAAGAGTGGTTTTAGCTGAGATTTGCAAAGATAGCATATCAGATGGAAGAGTGTTTATGAATAGCCTCTCAGCTATCCTCAGACCTGCCTTTGGTGGTTTCTAGATCATCCTCTGCTAACCGCAGTTTCTCCACTCCATTTTTTCTGTGTAGCAAACTCACCAGGGCCCTCTGTAATGTTTCTATTCTGTCTCTCTGCACAGGAATCTAAAAATACATATCTCATAGATTTGTGCCACACTAAATGATCATTTAAATGCTCAGTTCAGAACCCGGGGAATTTTCCATCTGCCTTTAGTCTGTTGGGCTGATTGTGAAAGGTATCACTGAAAAATTCCCTGTGGGATGGTTTTGGAGTGAGTGTGACTCAAAATCTGTTGCTAACACTTGCAGTATGCAGAAACAGATGAAGGTAACTGTTCAAAAAGAATGGAAATACAGACCGAAGAGATATAAACACAGATGAAAGTTTGATCTTACTATTATTTTCAAATAACAGGTTGGCACATTTGGAGGATCATGGTTTTTGTGTTTTCTTGTAAGGAACAGAATATTCTTACAACTTTCAGGGAAGCAGATCTAGTTTTGACGGAAAAGATAGAGACAGCAAATAGCCAATTAGTTTGAGGGTAGGAATAGAAATGGGCAGAGGTAATGGATGCTCTTAATGTCAAAAATTGTACAGATCACAGATTGAAGGGGATTATCCATGTGGGGTTCTGCATAGAGAAAGCATGTCAGATGTAGGAGGGAAAACAAACCATACTCTTGTTTTTTGTTTTCACGTATATGAAGATACTCCCTTACAACCGCTTCCAAATGCAGAGATCATTATACAGAATGTCCAAGGCAAATTAAGGAAAATAATTATTGTAGCTGATGAAGCAGAAAGCCTATTAGAACTAAACGCTCCTTCACAGTACTAGGAGGTAGAGGTACTGGGATAAATGTATTTTTCAGCATCTTTAGTGTGTATATTAAATTAAGTTTTTTAACCACTTTTCTCCTCCCCTTTATTTTCTCCTCTATACCGCCCCCCACTGCTCTTTCAGATAGACAGTCTCTGAGAGGAAGTGTACAGAAGGTGCTACAAGAAAGAGTTTCATTGGAATGAAAATCTATTTCCCAACTCTTTTCCTCTAAGATTAAAGGTAAATAAAATTCTGCAGGAGTGATGGGGGAAGACTGTAGCTGAAGTTACAGGAATGGCCCACCAGGAGTGATGACAGGGGCTTCCTGAGAAACACAGGCAATTCTGCAGCTCATCTGGCTTGTTTTTCATATTCACTTAAGTAGGCAAGGCAGGGCTCCTGAAACTTCTACCTTGATCCTCTTCAGAGAGCCAGAGTTCTTCTTGATTTGGCATCCATATGCTTGTTCTTGCTTAACTAATATATTACAACAATTTCATAAAAAACTGATGCTGTCTGTGAGTTTTTCTGTATTATATAGGGTGTGTCTCTAAATGTGTATTCTTAAGTATTTAGAAGTTTGATAAGTACACAGGATAAGATCTTATGCTTGTATGGTGTGTGAAGCTCAGCAATATTCACTGTTTCTATGATAAGACCCATGTGATTGACAGAAAAGCACGCTGTTTGACTTTGAGGGTTCGAGGATGTTCTGGCAGTTCTGCAGACTACTGTGATGCACCATCATGTTTCAATGCATTGGGGTCAACAGTCTTGCAGTGGCCTTTCCTAAGCTACCTACATTTGTAGGTCTCACAATGACCTCATGCAAAAGAGGACATGGTTTCCAGGGAGGCTTCGGATGTCCTGGGCAAACCTCAGTGTTGTTCAGCAGATATCCTTAGTTCCCAGCTATTCAAACACAGAACTTTAAGTGTGAGGACAGGAACTGTGGAATGAAACTGCATTATTTTTTTCCAAAGGTCTGTGTATAGCAAGTATGCTCTTAGTCTTCTATACTTGCTTAATTATAACATATGTTTCATTCTAGGTCACTCTGGAAATATTAAAACATATGTTGACTAAGAGAGCTCAACTCTCCCCTAAACTTAAACAAGATGGAAAAGATTGGAGCTATTGCTTCACAGCTAACACTCACAACATATAGGACCATTTCTACCTGTTGACATGAATAACAAGTCTCTTCTGACCAACAAGTCCTGACACCTGTGGTGGGGGTGGGATATCCAACATCAAAAGTGAGGTGTGATCAGAGATGCCCTTCATCCACACATTCCCTGCAGCTGAGGCTTACTTTCTGCAAATCTTATCCCTAAGTGGTTGGCATAAATCAATAAATTTATTTCTCACAACTCCTAACATTCAGTAGATACTACCCCCTTTTATATATGAACATATTAAAGCATAGCATGTAATATACCTTGTCCAGAATCACAGACTCTGTGAAAATATCAGTTAGGGTTTATCCATAGAACTTGACTTTACCTCCCTGGACTTTAACATACTTATCATTACTTCTAATTGATGATTTTCTGCAAATATCAAAAATGTAATGAAGAATGACTCTTGTACATCTTATATCCAAAGATAATGTCAGGGACTTCAAGAATGTTTTAAACATTAGAGAACACACACCGTTGGACCTACTAATCTATCTGATTCAATGTGTCTGCTAATGAGAATACCGTATTTTCCTACCCTCATTAGCAAAGACAAAAGTGTGGGAGCACATATGCCCCACCAGAGTACAACCAGGGGCTTGGTGTGGGTGTTTGCAGGGTTAACTTGCTTCTTCTTATGCTTTGTGTGAGACAAGAGTACCAGCAGTGCTGAGGAGTGCCAAACTCTTTGTCTGTGGTGTTTAAAATTCAAGATCCTGGACTATATAATAAGTAAGTTGAACAGCCTTATTGCAAAGCCCTGTCCTGCTCTTCAAGCTGCTGTGAGTCTGGCAGACCTCATAGGCAGGGTTGGGATGCACAGGAGCCATGATGATACATATTCAGTAGCGAAGGAGGCTTGATTCTGCACCTTGCTGGTTACAGCTGCCAGCTTGTGTGCGATCGATGGAGAGCTTTCTTAATGATGTGGAATTCACTTCTGGCATGCTCTGCACAAATACATAAGCAATGTATTATCAGTGCCCTCAATGACAGGACTGTCCAGATGGGATTCGATTCAAAACCCAATTGTCTTTTCCTCTTGGTACACTTATAATTGGAATGTTGTTGATCAGATTCTGCTTTTAATAAAAGTTGCAAAGCAGACAGGGTTTTCCTGAAACAATTTATTTGGCAGCTGACAGTGGAACATCATATGATGGCAATGATAGAATAAGGGTGGATGGAACAGCAGCCCAAGGGAAAGCACTTTGCACAGTCCTGGAGTACATACAACAAGAGGTAGGGGAGGATGCAGATTACCCATACATATTCCTGGATAAGATGTACATGCATAGATCCCTTTCTGAAGGTGGAATAGTATCATCATCCAATAGGCAAATGTGGAATCTTAACAGAGAACATTAATTTAATACTCAAGTCCAAGCAATGCATTGAAAAGACCAAATTGTATTAGAGAAGCCTAGAACTGGTTGACACAGAATCCTAATGCAACAGCAAATAAATCTGGCAGGGAAATTTAAAGCTGAAAAGAAATAGAAAGATAAATGATATCATAAAAGATTCACAGGGGCCATTTTTAACTGAGCTGCTAAATATTTTAAAACAGAATCACCAAGGCCATTTTGTATTAAAAATCCAAATGAGTGACGCTCTCCATTTATTAAATTTAGTGCACTCTGTGTTTATCAAGGATGTTCTGTGTGGAAGGTACTGTTTGAGCCCTGAACCACTGAAATGATCTGAGTAACCAAAGAGATGGCTGACTAGTAAGTTAGAAAGGAATATATGGGTGAGAAATCTTACACTGTCAGTCTTGAAGTTTGTTTCATAGGAAAGGCATGTACAATTCATTAAAGAAGCAAATAGCTCTGAATTCAATATACTGGGAGTAATAGCCAAAGCAATATATACTTTAGAGGTCATAAAGAGTTCAAGGACTTATTACTGAAGCACTCTTTCCACATTGAATAATGGGGCCTATGCTATTGTGTCTTTTAATGTATTTGAATGTGTTTAATAAAGAATAAGATTTGGTGGAGCTAAGCTGCAAAACACAAAATGGCAAGTTTCTTCACTTAGTTTGTGTGACCATGAAAAAATACCTGGTAGAAAGAACTTATAGGGAAATGTTTATTTTGTCTCACTGTTTCACAGGTTTTGTCCATCATGGATGGCTCTGTTGGTCCTGTGACTGTAGTGAAGTAGAGCATTACAGTGGCTGGATCAAAAGCCAAAGGTATCATTTCATGGGAGAAATGAAGCAGAGGGGCATACTACTAGAAGGAATTTGAGGAAGATGTATCTCTTCAGGTCATAATTACAGTGACTCCCTCTATCTAAGAAGGCTTTCCCTCCTTCCCTTCACAGGCTCGCAACAAGGCCACTGAATTATGGGTTTCATAAGAGACTAACCCATTCACTCAGTTTGTCATCTCAGGACTTGACAATCTGGTAATGCTGTTGCTGACACATTCCTAGATAACTCTTAATCAGTCTAGTTGAATTATATTTTAAATGCTTACAGCAGAGATCATTTCTCAGGTCCTGGTCATCTCTTTATATTGGACCAAGCTTGTTCCAGATCTGGCTGCCTCTACAGGGTTCCTTTACAAACCACTACTTATATATTCATAGAAACCAGAACCTTCCAGGATATGCACACTTCATTTAGACCTTGATGACTGAGCTAGAGAAGGGCCTGGAATCATAATAAGCTAAGACATGTTTAGCTTTAGAGGAAACTGCAATAGGGAAATAAATTCCCCAGGCCCCAACAGAATCTGCTTACAGAAAAGATGCTTAATGTGCTCAAGGCCACTATTAACTCACAGAGAGGGCTCAGCAAGCATAGTCTAAATTCCCAACAAGTTCTGCTTAATTGAACATTTAGAACTTTTAAAATTTGGAAGACTGTTTTTGTAAAAACCAGTCCGACCTTTCTGAGGCAAAGTTTGATTTATCAGTCTGAATCAAAGTATCAGGTGTCTTTTGCTGAGCCTCTATAATCACCTTCTTGACTGACTGCCTTATGTCCCATTACCAATATGTGCTAGTATTAGTGTGTTCAGGAATCACTTTTAAAGAAACTCAAGAAAAAGGAAGACCAAAATGTGGACATTTAATTCCTTCTTAAAAGGGGGAACAAAATACCCACTCAAGGAGTTGCAGAGACTAACTATGGAGCAGAGACTGAAGGAAGGGCACTCCAGCCTGATACAGCTGTCTCCTGAGAGGCTCTGACAGTACCTGACTAATACAGAAGTAGACGTTCACAGTTATCCATTGAACTGAGTACACGGTCCCCAATGAAGAAGTTAGAGAAAGAATGGAGTTGAAGTGTTTGCAGCCTCTTGGGACTAACAACAATATGGACTGACCAATGCCCTCAGAGCTCCCAGGAACTCAACCACCAACCAAGGACTATACATGGTGGGACTGATTGTTCTGGCAGCATGTGTATAGTAGAGGATTGCAAAGTCAGTCATCAATGAGAGGAGAGGCCCTTGGCCCTGTGAAGGTTCTGTGCCCCAATATAGGGGAATGACAGGGCAAATAAGTGGGAGAGGGTGGGGTGGCAGACATGGGGATGGGGAGGCAACAGGGGTTTGTTCTAGTTGTTTTTGTTTGTTCATTAAAAATAAAGAAAAAAAGAAAAAAAGAATCACTTTTAAGAAATTTTCACATAAGAAGTTATTAAAAGTTACAAAAATATCTAAAAAGAGAAAACAAAACAAAACAATAACCAAAACCTGTTGTCTAATTGTTGCTTACCACTGAAATTTTTCCATTAAAAAGGAAATCCCAAAAGGCACACTATGATTATAGTGCTGGTTATATGAAAGCCTATTTATGGCTTCTCACAGAACTCCTGGTGTTCTCCCAAGCATTGACTGTGACACTGAATACTGTGGGATAAAAGTCAAAACAACTTAAGGCATTCTTCAAATAATGCCCACAGCTACACTAATTTGTGTACCCACATTGAAGGAATGTTGCAGGATGTATCAAAAGGCACATGACTCAGAGATGCTATCTCAGGGCAGTTAGTATATCCTAGCATGTGGACCTCATAAACCAAATGTCGAGAATAAAAGGTTTTACTACTAAATGTTTTAGGAAGTCCAGATTTTCATTTTTTCACAAAGAAGAAATGATATAGTTAAAAACAAAACTCTTCTAGACTTCACAATACAGAAAACAAAAAAGAGCTCCTTTGAACAATGAATATATAATTTTTAGGTTTTAAGCTAAAATAAAACAAAAAGTTGGCATTAAAAGTCCATAATTCAAGAGAAGATATTAAATGATGGCTTTGATAAGCAAGAAGTATACAGCTGGAGAAATATTATTTGAGAGATTCATATATGTAGGCTTCTATATTTTAAAACTTAATTTAATAATCGTTTTTAAATGCTTTAATCTCCCTTCTAGGCCACTACCCACCAGAGATAGTGGAAAGGAAAGGTTAATAGGGCAAAGGGGGATGTGGATTTGGGTAGAAAGAGTTCTTTGGGGTGATTCCAGTCTTCCTGATCAGGATATCAGCAGTTCAGTTCACAGAAATCAGCAGGGTCAGCTCCATTCATTTGCAAGCACCATTCAAACATCTGCAATGGCCGTTCAATCCAGAAGAAACAAAGAAGCTCTTCCAATCAGTGTGAGTCTGCCAGAAGAGGAAAGAAGCCTCAGGAATATTATGAGAAGTTCTTTGATGCATTTCTGTCAACTAATTCATGACAAATAATAATTAGAGAAGAAGGCAAGGCAAAGCGATGTCACCGAGTTGTTCAGTGAAGACAAGTGTCAGCAAAGCCCAATGGAGACCAACAAGAATAGCAAGCTGAACCAAGACCAGAGCATTGTCCACTGTCTGTTGGGTCATACTGATACCCTTTTCAAACAACACATATCCTCTCAAGTACCCACATGAGCTAAACATCACGTACCCTTTTTCCAGGAAGCTTCCAGGAAAACAGCACATATCTGTTCTCAGCAAATATGTGATATTGCCTGTCTTCTTCAGCGAAGCATTCTCTCATACATCCTCTCATAAGACAGTTTCCAGAAACACATCACATGACTGAATTGAGTTTTTGAAGAAACCAGGAATTTCCACTTCACATCCTGGCAGAACGCCCTTCCCCTTCTCAAAGACCAACTATTTACCTCAGTGAGGGTTTAACCCTCAGCCATTCCTCTTACTAAGAAGTTATTACATTTTGTAATATTTACATCTCCAAGATTCCAATACTAAAACCTAGAAAAACTATCGAACTCATCCATGATTTCCATAAAGCAAAGCCAGAAGTTTGAAAAAATAAATAAAATATACTTTTATTAGTTTTTCAAAAACACGTAACTTTTTCTAAAGTATTTTAGCATTTGATGTGTTCAGATGTGACTCTACCCCTCCTTATGCAGGCTTCTAGAAGTATCTGAAAGAAAACCATGCTTTTAGAAACCAATTCTGTTTAAAGTGGAATGCAAGAGGAGGACGAAACTGAAGTCCCAATTTACATTTTGATCCCATTTCCTAGAACAGATCTTGGTACTGTGGGAAGTCTTGTATGTTAAGGAGAACATACTTTTGCTACATAGTGCACTAGTATAATGGATGGAGTAGGGGTGTAAAAGCAGAGAAGGGCCTTGCTATTAGATAGGAAATGTCTTATTCAAACACTTGCATATCTGCAGCAAAGGCCTTCTCATAAAGAAATCACCAAAAACAATATTTCTGTGAGCAGGATCACAAAATCTTTTAACATATAAAGTAACAGTAATAAAAATAATTTCAATAGAATAGAGAAAGGAGACATGGAGAGGAGTAGAGAAAAGGAGGGAGAGAGAGAGAGAGAGAGAGAGAGAGAGAGAGAGAGAGAGAGAGAGAGAGAGAGAGAGAAGAAAGATGAAGAAAGTAAAGAGCTATGTTCATCCAAAAATTTACATTTAGGAAGAACCATTGCTATTCTTCTGAGAAATTTCAGTCTCTCTGAATATGTAAGTTCTGAAGTAAAAGGCACGAACCATCCACTTTGAAGGCAGTGGATAACTAGAGAGTCTGCATTTGTGTGCCTTTCTGATTTTCCCCAGTGTGACCTTGTGAACTATGACAGGTTTTAGGGACTTAGTTAAATATCCAGTCATTGTTCCTTTCCTGGTGACGTGAGGCAGGCCAAGGTCAGTATGTGAACTTTCCTGTGTTACCCTGCCTGTGTGCACAGTAGACTGTCCTGTAAAAAAGGAGGGAGCCTGAGAGAGGTTATTGTTTTCTCTCCTCTTGCATTGACATGGTTTGGTTGCATATTTACTTATAGAACTGTCTTAGTCAGGGTTTCTATTCCTGCACAAACATCATGACCAAGAAGCAAGTTGGGGAGAAAAGGGTTTATTCAGCTTACACTTCCACATGGTTGTTTATCACCAGAGGAAATCAGGACTGGAACTCAAGCAGGTCAGGAAGCAGGAGCTGATGCAGAGGCCACGGAGAGATGTTCCTTGCTGGCTTACTTCTCCTGGCTTGCTCAGCCTGCTCTCTTATAGAACCCAAGACTTCCAGCCAAGGGATGGCCCCACCCACAAGGGGCCCTATCCCCTGGATCACTAATTGAGAAAATGCCCCACAGCTGGATCTCATGGAGGCACTTCCAATTGAAGCACCCTTCTGTGATAACTCCATTCTGTGTCAAGTTGACACACAAAACCAGCCAGTACAAGAACCTTCCAGTTGAGGTTATGGTGTAGATGGTTATGTGTAGATGGTTAAGTCCTCTCGTCTCTATTCTCACAAAATCTTATGCTTTTACTACCTGTTCAGTTTCTGCTGAGGCTGCCACTTTCTCTTTTGGCAGAGATGAAAACATCACCAGACAGAGCTGTCACTCAAATTTGGGTAGAATTAAATTATTTTGCTTTAGGCAATGTGTTTTAATTCTGTGAGTAGATGGCACTTTTTTTGTTTTTTGTTTATTTGTTTTAATTTTTTCCATACTTCCCCCTGCTCTCTGGTCTCTACAAGGATGTTCCCACCCCCTAGCCCCTACCCCACCAGACCTCCCCACTTCCTGGGGCTTCCAGACTCTTGAGGGTTAGGTGCATCTTCTCGGTCTGAACCCAGGCCTGGCAGTCCTCTACTGTATATGTGTCGGGGGTTGCATAACAGCTGGTGTATGCTACCTGGTTGATGGTCCAGTGACTGAGAGATCTTGGGGGGTCCAGGTTAATTGAGACTGATGGTTGTCTTACAGGGTTGCCCTCCTCCTCAGCTTCTTCCAGCTTTTCCCTAATTCAACCACAGGGTCACTGACTTTTGTCCATTGATTGGATTTAAATATTTGAATCTGACTCTTTCAGCTTCTTGATGGGTCTTTTGGAGGGCAGTCATGACAGGCACCTTTTTGTGAGCACTCCATAGCCTCAACAACAGTGTGAGGCCTTGGGTTTTCCCCTTGAGCTGGATCCTACTTTGAGTCTGTCGCTGAATCTCCTTTTCCTCAGGCTCTTTTCCATTTTTTGTCTCTGCAGTTCTTTCAAGCAGGAACAATTATGGGTCAGAGTTTTGATTGTGGGATGACAAATCCATCCTTCAAGTGATTCTG
>JADRCC010562311.1:0-11577 GCA_019843855.1 Hylomyscus alleni
TACTCTTCATGGTTCATTCTAACCAGTTTTATACACTGAATGTTTTAAACCCCACTTTTACAAAATGTCACCTCTGGAAGTGGATATTTCAAATGCTCAAAGTGTTTTTTGAATAGTGAGTCATTTGGCGTTAGACCTCAGAACTTGAATTTCAGTATTTCTGCCATCATCAATATTCATAATTTAGGGAGGAGCATAATCACAGACCCCTAGCTCACAGTTCTACGGCAGTAATTTATTGAGTTCCATGGAGGTAGGATTAAGTGAATCACATATGGAATTTCTAGTATCATACATACCAGTCTTTGCAAATGTTTTATGAAAATACACAACAAAACAACAACAAAACAAAACTTTCAATGTCATTGAACCTGAAATCAGATACAGCTGGATTATTCCTGAGTCTTTTCATTGGCGCCCAACATGGGGAAGTTTATGTGGCATCTGTAGACTGAGCACTGAGAAATGAGTGTAATGTATGACACAAATGTGAACACACACACAAACACACACTGGCATCTAAATCTAGATGCCATCTGTGCAGTTGCTCTACAGCATCATATTTGGGATCTTTTGTAAGGTGAGGGGCCTGAGAACTGCTTCTAAAGCCAGGGTAGTTCTTTTGAGTTTGTCTCTTGAGCCTTCTGTACATCTATTCTGGGAGTGACCTCTTTGTGCCTGAAGACTGATTCTGTTCTCTGTGCCTACCTGGTGAAAGACTCTGTCACTCATCACAGTACTTCTTTCTTGGGAGAAGACCCCATGAGTTGAGCTTTTGAGCAGATGGAAATGGTCTCATGACTCCATCCATCCTTTGCTCTGTCCTGTTTCCAAAATCTACTGGATCATGCCTTTGTATGTTAAGCATATTTTGAACCTTACCTGTAACCATTGTAACTCAGTCTCACAGTCAGGCTATCCTTTGCAGAGTCTGCTCCATTGCCACATTGTTTCCTCTTCTTGAGTTTTCTACCCCCAAAGCCCGTCTCCCCAGTCTCAAGTCTAGCCTTTGCCAATCATTAAGGTTCATGTCCTGAGGTTCAGTATGTGACAGACTATGTCATTGATTGATCATCTATGTTTCTCTCCCTGTACTGAAGTTCTATTCTGTGCACCAGGAGTAACCGAAGACATCCTGAAGGTCCCAAGTTCAAAGAATAGAATTATATTCCAAAAGACATCACCATATGAAGACAACTTATGCTTAGAGAGGGCACAGAAAATTTAAACCTTGACTCCAGTCCTTTGATTTGATGTGGAGTGGGATTCCCCTGCAGATGGAAAGTAGAGGAATGGAGGCATGCTGCAATATCTTTTGGCTCATGAATGAATGACCAGTGATAGAAGGGACACTGGTCTGGACAGATATAGCCTGTTGGTACAGAAGTCCTACAGAAATCAACCAAAAGGGAAGTGGGTATTAGTACCAGGAGGTATTTGGTGACCAAATTCCCCATTTTTGAGTAATGGAATCTAACACTCTTGCTTAGAGTTGTTGAATTTTATTGATAGTCAATACGGGAGAGAGGTGGAGTTGCTTTCTAGTTTTTAGAAAAAGGCAGACATGAAGGAGCAACTTTGGTACAATGGTGGCAAGTACGAGTTTCCAATTACTCACCCTAACCCCCACCTTTGGCCTAGTGAGAGGCCTAGTCACTGAGTCAGAACAAAGGTCAGTCCCCTGACCCATCACTCCAAGACTTTTTGGCTGACTGGGGCGGGAGGTGGGGGATGAGGGCAGTGTGTGTGTGCCAATTAGGTCCCATTGTGATAAAGGTGGGAGGGAAGTTTTCTCCCAATTCACTGACCCTTGAAGGAACTTCATCACTTTTGTTTTGAGGCTGTGTGGGAGGAGGCAGGGCACTCTTCCTTCCTCTGTCTGTAGTCAGCCCTGGAACAGGGACTGTCCTTGGCCTCATACCCTAAGGATAGGTGGTAATTTAATGCCTCCTCTACATAGCTCAATCTGTAATCTCACTAAGTAGACATTGGGATGGGACGAAGACTATTGAAATATGCACACTAGTTACTGGTACAATGTCTGGTTAGTTTTAGAAATCACATTTACATTGGTAAGGCATGGCAGATGTCAGCTCCACTGCCCACTACCCCTTGCCGGCTCCTCCCCTTCTTCTTCCCGAAGTGGAACACAATGAACTAATTCCATAAGAAGCAATTCAGAGAATTGTGAAAATGTAATTTACTGGGGTTCAGCCAGGACGTCCATCTTGTTCTAAATCCAACAAGTTGGCCACATGTGAGGGGCCCCAGTGTACCCTAAAATATATCCATTAATTCCCAGAGATTAAAATCCAAGTGCTTAAAAACAACCACAACAAAAATACCAGCTGCCTTTTGAAAGCAAGGGTGCTGGGAAATGAATGGAATCACATGCTTCTGTTCTGTGTTCAGGAGCTTCGATGGCTACTGTGTTACATCAGGTATGTAATGAAAGACAATGGGCGAGGAATCTAAATAGAAGAGGGGTGCTTGAGTAACTGTAGTTTTTATGTTCAGGGGAGCCCGAGAGAGAAAAGCTGCATTGTACCTCGGATTAATGGAGCTGCAGGATTGCATTAATGACAGCTTTGCTTTTTAGCAAAAAGGAAGATAGTTAGGGCAGTCAAAGAGAACATGGCTAGAATGTGCTCTGCTAATTGGAAATGTATATTATCTTGAGGCGATGTTTGTGCCAGGGAGGGGGCTCCGGGAGGATGTGAGGGGGAGGCACAGTAAGAGGGCTGCCAGAGAGACTGGACCCAGGATGCCCCGATTGGGCCCTACCAGCAGGGCAGTTAAAGGGTCTTTTCTTGTTGATAGGAACGGCCAGTGCCTGGACCCCACCCTCCCCCACTCCCTTTTAATTCAATGGCTACGTGGGGGCTTCTTTGATGGAGGCTTTGAAGTCGGTGGCTTTGAGATTACTCTTCCTCTGTGACCTTGACCACCAGCCATGAGGTTAGTAGGGAAGGGGAGGGGAGGAGGAAGGCTCTGGAGCTGGAAAAAGAGAAGGAAGGAGAGGGGAGGGACGGCATTTCTGCAGCATTCCAGGACTTTTCTGATCGCTCGGCAAAGCTGAAATATGATTGCAGCCTTTGCACTGGGAAGGAAAGAAACCATTTAAATGAAAAATTAGCTGCCTTAGCGGGTCAAGCACATAGTTACATTAATGTCGTGTAGAACAATAAATCACCTTCGATCTCCAATTGAAAAAATGCTAATTTAGCTCAGCGATTCACTGATTGTACTTTGCTCCGATAGAAATCTTTTATTTAATGCGAAGCCGTGATTTGACAGCCTCCTCTAATGGTGCTCGCAGCCTCTCAGCATCTCAGTGGAATTCTGATCATGGTTTTAATATTCCGTGCAGCTCTGCCCCCTCTGATTTCACGCTCACACATTAACGAGAGCTGACACTGGAGATTAGACGCAGACAGCTGGAATGCCAGGGCTTTGTTGCGGCATGGACTGCAGCCAACGTCGTTCAACCACAGCCAAGAGGGACCTGGGAAAGTCTTCTTAAGAAGGAGGGAAAGGCAGGGTGCGGGGCTGGAGGGAGGGTGGGAGCGGGGGATGGGAGCCCAAAGAAAGGCAAGGTACTTTCTGAAGGGCACAGGATAATGGAGATTTTCGGGGAGCCCTTTCCTCGTGCAAATTCACATTTGAATCGGTTCTGGTGTGTGTTAGAGGAAGTAGGTCATTATGGGGAAATCCCAGACTGGTTCAGTATTTTTCTTTTAAACTCCTCTGAAATTACAATGGAAGGCTGCAGAACGGCGAATGGCAATGGCTCCCAGTCTTAGCCAGCCGCCGGTCTGAGAAACAGTGGTGATTAAGAACAGGACTGCTTACATAAGGAAATGTGTTCGCCCTTCGCCTTGAAAAAAAATCACTTAGTTCCAGGTGAATAAGTGGGGAAATAGAACTAGATCTATGAGCCCGGGCTGCCTGCACAGACTAGTGACTACCTCGACGAGAAAGGAACTCTAGCCACCATAGGTGTTTCCTGAGATCAGAAATCAAATAAAGACCCACAGTTGCATTTACGCTAGCAACCAGGGCTCAGCCAGTGCGTACTGCAGAGAGAAGAGGAGGGCACCGCCCTAATCTGCTGCCCAACTTTCTCCTGGAGAATGACTGAGAATCATAGTAGCTGGGACTGCACATTAACACCTCGTCAAAAAAAGGGAGGGGGCTTCTGTCCCTGGGGAAAGCAATTGAGTAGAAATAACAAATGTCTTCCTTGCTAACTGTATCATCATTAATAATAATTGTACTTTGCATTTTTATGGGATCCTAGAATTCTTGAGGTCTTTATAAATATGCATGGGGGGAGGCTGAAGGAGAGAGATGAATAGACATGGATGTGCCCATTCAAGATGTTAGGGTGGAGTGACTGAGGCCTGCCGCTGCAGGGGCTAACCTGGGACTAAAGAACCGCAAACAAGTTCCAAAGCCACATGCTGCACCTGAGCTGGTGCCCACTAAATAGATAATTCATCTGCCGACACCTCTGACTCACACCCAGAAACCTGGCTTTTGGATGGGGGAGGGTAGAAGAACTGATCTGCCTGAGCAACTTTGTCCTAAATTTCCCACTTGTACTGTCCTTTGTCCTTGCTGGGCCACTATCACCAATATAGTTTACAAGTTGTGTTATTGAGCATGGAACTAGACACTATTCTTATTGAAAGGAAATATGAGTTGGACCTACTATCTATCTATCTACCTATCTATCTCTATATCTATTATATGTACATATATGCATGTCCATATGTATATGTATACACACACATACACACACACACACACACACACACACACACACACACACACACACGGATTTGATTCCTACAAGCAGCTCACAGCTTTCTATAATTCCAATTCTACCCAGAAGATCCAATAGACTCTGTCCTCAGAGGACATCCCCACACATGTGCACATACCCACATACACACACACACACACACACACACACACACACACACACACACACACACACCTACATATAAAATAATAGATCTTTTTAAAAATTAGGAGATCACATCACAGTGGTTAAGGGCCTGTAGCTTATACCACATCACCTAAAGCCAAGTAATTAAGAACAAATCAGATAGATGTTCTCATGAATCTCACTTCTCTTAATATCATTGTAGCATTAGCAAGGTTGTTAGCTTTTTTAAGGATTTTTTTGTTGTTGTTGTTTATAAAATACAGATCTCAACGAAATAACCCATAACAGAGTCCCTGACTGGTAGGAGCCACTCATTAAGGGTCAACTATTACTTCTCATGCTATTTACATGAGGTTCTTAGAAGCACTCAGTAAGGACACACACAGGTGAACATTGTCTAACAGACTCCTTAGTGTTCATAGTACCTGCTCGTTACTGTCTAAGTAGCCTGTGAGAATGAAGCATTCTAAAGCATGCTATTGCTCTCACTGCTATCTTATTTACACTTATACTCAAGATTCTGAAAAAAAAAATCACTCAAAGCATCTTTGGAACTTTCCTTTAGAATGATGAATGGGGAGCTGGGGAGATAGCTCAGTTGGTAAAAGACCTGCTTGGTAAGCAAGAAGTCATGAGTTCAATGCCCAGAACCCATATGAGAAAGCCAGAATTACAGAATTGTAATTCCCATGCTGGGGAGACAGAGATAGGTGAATCCCTGAGGACTGTTAGCCAGCCAGCATCACCTGATAAGGGAACCTCAGGCCAGTAAGAGACCCTAGCTCAACAAACAGGGTTGGTGGTGCTTATGAAATGACACTTGAGGCACGCGCGCGCGCGCACACACACACACACACACACACACACACACACACACACACACCAGTACTCTTGGTATTGTGCTTTTTGTTGTTGTTGTTTTGAGACAGGGTTTCTCTGTGTAGCCCTGGCTGTCCTGAAACTCACTCTGTAGACCAGGCTGGCCTCGAACTCAGAGATCTACCTGTCTCTGCCTCCCAAGTGCTGGGATTAAAGGCATGCGCCACCACCACCCGGCGGTATTGTGTCTTAAACATCTTTAATTACATCACATTTCCATCCTTGGAGGATGAGTTTCTCAATGGGAGCTACTAAAAGCTGTCCAGAAACTGTGTCTTATGAATCTGGTGGACAATCGAATTGGGAGAATGCTTTTTCAGAAATACAAATTAAATTTGCTTTTTGTAAACTGAATCTGACCTCAGTTCCAAGAAAGGCTTATTGAGCAAATGTAGACATTTTAGAATATGCCTATGATTTCTAAAAAGAGAGTGCATAAAGAACTACCATTCCTGGTACACCTGTAGTGGGGAGACTGAAGCTCATTATTTCATGATCACAGCTTATAAACAGACTTCCTGAAAGTAGCTTACGGTTCTGATCAGCAGAAAAAGACATCTTGAGAGTTTTTGTTTGCTTTACGTTACTGTGCTAAGCACCATGACCTGAGCAACTTAGGGAAGGAAAGGTTTGTTTTAGTTTATACTTCCAGGTCACCGTCCATAACAGGGAAACGTCAAGCCGAAAGCAGAAAACACAGATAAATGCTGCTTATAGGCTGACTCACTGTTCCCTGCTCAGCCAGATTTCTTAAATAGCATAGACCCACCCGCCTAGAGGGTGATACTACTCACCCTGGGCTGGATCCCTCATAGCAATCAGCAGTCAAAGCACTCTCTCACCAACATTGCCCCAGGTCAATCTTATTGAGGGAGTGCTTCAGCTAAGGTCCTCCTCCCTAGGTGATTCCAGGCCTTCCGGGGGTGATAATGAAAACCAACCAGAACCATGAGTTCTTTGCAATTTCCTGAAACCTCAAGTTTGCTGCTTTGGGATTTGCCCTCTTGGCTTGTGTGCAGCTTTAGTGTAGAGTCCGTTTACTCTTTTTTTTTTCAGAATTCATGGTTCATCAGAATTCATCAGAAAGGCGCACATATCTTAATAGTGAGGAGAGGAGAATGCTATTCCTGAGGGTACATGAGCATGGCCAGGTCCTGGAGATGCTACGCATCATGCTGAAGTGTGTGAACTTGCTCTGAGAACTGAGAGGCAAATGTTGGCCTTTACAGCTGGAGAGGATCATATCTATTTCACTGTTCCTTTTGGTTCCATTATACCTTCTTCTATGTCTTAGGAAGGAACCAAATCTTGTACTCCTTGCATTAACCATAAGTACAACCAAATTGCAAATTATCCTTGGTCCTTATCTGGAGTAAGTCTTTGTTAAGGAGATTGGAAACCTATCCTGAATCCCACTCCAGGCTTGAAGAGTTTTAATTTATAACACATATATCTATTCCAGGGCTGTGAACTGTGGCAGGCTTCTGGTAGCCCTTGGTGGCATCTACATAGCCAAACTCCTCACAATTGATAAGGAATAGCTTTGACCACAGAGAAGAAGAGAGGGACTACTAGAATGCTCACAAGTCTACAGATGTGGAAGAATGGTTCTGGGGTTCAGGAAGAATTGATCATATTGAGAGCAGCAGCATCCCTATAGATGTGGAGAGACAGGAAGCCTGAAGTGGTTTGAGCCATAAGAGGCAGAAATACTATTGTGCCGAACACTGCCACTGAAATGGATTCATTTGTTCAGCATTGGTATACAGGAAAAAAATTCAGACTTCATTGTGTGTCAGAGTACCAGAAGCCTATGACTAAGATAGTAGAGACTATAAACGTCCTAGATATAAATTACTTGATGGCTTCATAGTTTCTAGTTATATCAAATGACCATGACATTCATTACATGCCTTAAAAGAGTGAGTCTCTATTGTAGGCTTTGCACCATATACATATTTCAGGTATAGTGCAGTCATGACAGTGGCTTGTTGCTTTGTTACCATCTATAGTTATTGGGCAATAATTTGGGAGGTTATTACTGTAGAGTCACCTTTATCATCCCATCTCCTCATGGCTTTCTAGAGTAAAAGAGAAAGGAAGACCTATGGGAAATTAGGAAATCTCAGAATGCCCCCCTCCATAGAGTATCATATATGTTAATTTATGTTAATGCCATGTATGTTGCCAACAGAAAAGAGGCTAGAACTGCTATGTTGGAAAATGACATTTGATGTAAACACAGGCATATCATGTATGGAATTCAAATGGAGCTTAGTTATCTTAAGATGAGAAGACAACATACTAAGATAGCTTTCTAGTAACAGTTTAAGGCATATATCCCTTGAGATGGATTCTGCTGTGTAATATAAAAGAATAAGCTATGTGCAAAGCTATCTCTTTTTTTGGTCCCACTATTGTTTGGTTCTAGTTACCTTCATCAAGCCCACAGGTTGTCTCATTATTTGGGCTCATCCCTCGGCTGTTGCTGGAGTTATTAGGGGATATAAGGAGATATAAGGAAAGTGCTGGAGGGTAATAACATTCAGTGAACATCTAGTGTGCTGGCAGCATGCTGTGTGTGTATGTGTGCAGTTACAAATGTCTATAGCACATACTTTAGTCACTAAAATAATCCTGTGTTTTGTCACTAGTTAACAAATGACGGTTTTGATATAAAAGGAGACTAATTACTCAAACACCTAACTAATAGAGAGATTAAATAATTTGAACTCAGGCTCTCAAGTCTTTTGTTTTTCTTTTTTGGTTTTTCAAGGCAAGATTTCTCTGCATAGCCCTGGCTGTCCTGGAATTCACTCTGTAGACCGGGCTGGCCTCGAACTCAGAAATCTGTCTGCCTCTGCCTCCCAAGTGCTAGGATTAAAAGTATATGCCACCACTGCCCTGCATAAGTTTTTTTTTTTTCTTGAGTCCAAACACATGAGGCATTTACTGGGCATGGGTATCTGGTCTCTAGAGCATCTCAGTAGGATCTAAGGACAGGAATTGGATGGTAGAAACTTTGAAATCCTGGGACTACCTTGAAGAATTAAGGTAAGTATAAATCTTTTCAACCAC
This sequence comes from Hylomyscus alleni, assembly GCA_019843855.1. Taxonomy (NCBI): domain Eukaryota; kingdom Metazoa; phylum Chordata; class Mammalia; order Rodentia; family Muridae; genus Hylomyscus; species Hylomyscus alleni. The sequence continues at coordinate 8,912 of JADRCC010562311.1, forward strand.
ACCTATGAAATGTGTGGATCAAATCATGTGAAATTGCCAACATTTGACATATTTCTATTTATAAAAATGAGAATTTAAATAATTTAACCTAATGGAAGATGTATGCTCAGTCCTGAGGTGCACTTAATATGAGGATTGGAATCAAGTTCTGGTGATTAAAATAAAAACAGAGAGGGGTCATTTCCCTTGGCTCCAAAAGCTACACATTCCACAGTTCTGAGATAACTGAGTTGGTAGCCCCGAGCAACTCCTGTTTTATGTGATACTGGAGATTGAATCCATAGCTTCATGCATACTATGTAGGACTGGAACATCCCCAGGCTTTCAGGATACTTCTCTCTAGAGGAGAAGGAGGAAGTTTTTCTAATTCTCTTGTGGTCCCATTGGCACTAGGATGTGAGATATAGGCTTCTCCAACTTAAACCCCTTTCCTGCCTGTCTCAAGTCCTGGGGAAAGCTGTTACCCATTATTATGGACTGAGTTTCACTCACACATACACACACACACACACTGACAAACACGCACACTGACACACAGATAGAGACAGAGAGACAGAGGGAGACAGGAGACAGAGAGACAGGAAAGACAGAGAGAGAGAGACACAGAGAGACAGAGAGAGAAAGAGACAGACAGAGACAGAGAAAGAGGATGGACATACTGAGTGGCTTCCTCTGATATATTTACACAAGATCATATGTAGAATATGATCTTATTTAAAAATAAAGTGATTATAGATGTATTAGTTAATATAAAGACATGCTGGAGAAGAGTGGAAATAATATCCAATATGAACAATGCCCCTCAAAAAGAGATGAGAGTCAGAGATATCCATGGAAAAGACAGCCAGTCATTTGATGACACAGACAGAGGTTGGAGTGATTTTGTACTTGTTAACCAAGGAAAGGCAAGGGTGCCAGCCAACCACAGAAAGTGATGTATCCTTTGGGAACTCCACTGCTTTGAACAGAATGCAATGTGTGCTTTCAAGAGTCTAGGCAGGATCACCTCTGAGCTTTTGAAAAAGTGTGGTCCTGCTAAATCTTGATTACAGATCTCAGCTGCCCTAAAATTCAGGCAATAAACCTCTCCTGCTTGAAGTTGCCTAGTCTGTGACTCTATCATGGTAAGTTTATGAAATGGACCCATCAACCTATAGATTCCCTGCCAACCCCACGATCTTGTCTTTCATCGGGAAAATAAAGTTCTCTTGGGGAAAAAATAGATGTTATACTTCAGAAAGCCTAACTCACTAGACTCATTTCCAGAATTTCTGGAGATTCTGAAGATTTTCTTTCCAGAACTTTGAGTTTAGAGGCTGTGCATGCAAATACTTTCTCAGTTTTATTGATGGTTACCCATATGTTCAGCCTTACTCATTTCTGTGGACTCTTAAACAAATGGGCTGTCTTTCCTGGAAACAGCAAGGTCAGGGGGTGGGTAGAATCCTCTCTAGTAGCCACATCTAACTAATCCAGGGTGCATCCAGCAGTTGTATGATCATTAGCCAGACGAAGACATAAGCCAGCCACAAATATACTCACCCAGCATTTACTGATTATCTGCCCTATATTAGATTAGGATCAAAAGACTTCCAAGGCCTGATCTTGTGACTGTGCTCTATAATGTAAACATGTGAAGCAACAGTTGTTAAAATTATCTTATTTTATGTGTATAGATAGTTTGCCTGCATGCCTGTCTGAATACCATGTATGTGACTGGTGCTTGAGGAGGTCAGAAGAAGGCATCAGATTCCCTGGGACTGGAGTTATTCCTCCTGAGACTGGAGTTAATGATATCTGTGAGCCATGTAATTGAACTCAGGTCCTCTGAAAGAAAATTCAGTACTCTGAACAACTGAGCCATCACACAAGCCCTGTGATGGTTGGTTTTAATGTCAACTTGCCACAAAGGAGAATTTCCTGAGTAGGAAGCTTCAACTGAAGAACTGTCTTGATTGCCTTAATTGATTTGGGATGCTCCATACAAGGAAAATTCTTGGCTGTTTGCTTGCTTGGTCTTCCCTCATCCCTCTTGTTGCTAAAGATGTAGATTCCTGTTTCCATCATGAGTGGAGGACTAGTGGCTCTCCAGGAACCCTTGAGGTTTAGGGCACTATATTAGGATTCCTGAGGTACCCAGTCTTGTAGACTAAGCAACTTCCAAGATGTTGGCCTCTCCAGTGACACAAGGACTGTGGGACTGCTCCAACTGTTGAGGCACCAAGCCCCGAGGTTCTCAGCCTCTCAGGTGTGAGACAACTGCTGTCTCACACCTATCTTTCTGTTCCTCAGGAAAACCCTGACTGAAATAAACTTCTCTGGAGTTTAAAATGACAAAAGTGAAACTAGGGATTAACTTAAATGGCAAGAGTCACACCAGAACTGAGAGTTAGGATAAATGCCAATCTTGAACCCCGTTTCCTTCTCTTCTCTCCTTCCCTCTCTCTCTCTCTCTCCCTCCCTTCTTCCTTTCATACGCCCCCTCCCTCCCTTCTTTCCTTTCTTCCTCTCCTCCTCTTCCTCTTCTCCTCACCTGTTCTCTTTCTGAAATAGTCTTTCAGTGTAACGCAAGCTGACCTTGAACTTGGAATCCCCCTGCCTCAGTCTCTCAGTGCCAAGATTACAGGCATGCACAGCCATGCCTGGCTTTGGATTTAGTTTTTTTT
>JADRCC010562312.1:0-12502 GCA_019843855.1 Hylomyscus alleni
CTGTGTTCTGAAGAACATTCCAGCTTTCTGCTTTTAAAAAGGCTGGCTGGGGAGGTGAATGGGAGAGTTAAGATCGGGTGTGGGTGGGGAGGGACAGAAGAGATGTCCGGCTAGCCATGAGAAGGAATTGAAATCTGCGACTGTCAGGGGTTGTGAGGATGAGCACGTCTTAGTACATGCCAGAGACCTGGGACAGGGGAGGTTCCCATGAATCAGTGAGAATGGCCTTAGCGGTGAATCCCAGCATTAGGGATATGGGACTGGAAGAGACCACCCCCTGTAGCCAGGCAAGAACCCCAGTGGAGTGATAGGGACACCATCCTATCCACAAAACTTTCAACTCAAAATCTATCCTGTCTACAAAAAATGTAGGGATCGGGGATCGAGCAGAAACTGAGGGAGTGGCCAAGCAATGACTGACCCAACTATGGGCAAGCACCTTTCCCTGATGTTATAATGATACCCTGTTTTGATTACAGGCAGGAGTCTAGCAAGGCTGTCCTCTGAGTTGCTCTACAAAGCATCTGACTCAGATGTAGAGACCCAAAGCCAAACAGTGGATAGAGCTTAGGGACTCTTATAAAAGAGTTGCAGAGGGAGGATTGATTTCCACAAAGGGGATAGGAACTTCACAGGAAGACCAACAGAGTCAACTAACCTGGACCCTTGGGGCACTCAGAGACCGGACCACCATCCAAAGAACACACACAGGCTGGACCTAGGCCTCTCTGCACATATGTAGCAGATATTCAACTTGGTCTTCATGTGGGTTGCAACGACTGGATTGGCGGTTACCCCAAAAGCTGTTGCCTATGTTTTGGATCTATTTTCCTAGCTGTCAGGCAGCCCCTGAGCTTACCCTGAGGAAGACCTTCCTTGAGTAGTGAGAATAGCCATCCTGCTGTCCCATTGAGTAGGCAGAAATTCCAGAGCATGGCCAAGAGGGAGAAGTAGATCTGTTTCGCTTGTGTTGAATCCACACACAATCCTCTGAGGTACTGTGGGTCAATCCTCCAGGGGCGCCAGAAACCCAGAGTTCACCTGCAATCTGTCTCTTCCTGTACCACGGAGTAGCCAATCAGAGGCTTCCTGGGATTTGTTGGCAAGAAGATTGGAGCCAAGGTCTGCACTCAGCATCAGAAGACGTCTCAGACCCCGGAAACAGTACCCCTGTGTGTCTCACTTAGAACACTACAGCTTATTTCAAAGGGACCTCAGCTGTACTCAGCCCCAGCCAGTGCACGAGCACCCCCTGCTTAACTGTCTCCCAGGCCAGATGGCCATAGAGACACTTTGTCCTCTGAGGCGCCACATTCCATAGAGGAGTTGCCTTTTGCAGGCCTTCTCCCACACAGCCCTCACTCTCCCCTCCTCTCCTCCAGCTGCTCCTGGTTCAAGCCACTGCCTGCCCCAGCTAATGATGCCCTGTCATGCAGTGACAGAATTACGGTCTCACGCTGGTTTCACATGTCACAAATAATTGCACTCACGGCGCATCATATTGAAGTTGTCAGGACTCTCTTACGCCTATAATTTGTGTGAGTTGATCATACTTTGGTAAATCAGCAGGTCGTGACCTGTGCCCTTTAGCCCCAGTGGCTGGCTGAGAACGACCTACAAATCTTGTGACAGGGACAACAGAGAGGGTACGAACCGTTCAATTGCTCGTGTCTATCAGCTGCCACAGAGAAAGCCATGTTGGTCTGTCCTCTTGCTGTCAGTTCAGGCGTCCAGCGTCACACCTCCAGTCAGGCCAGCTTGATTTCTTCACATCTGGCTTTTGTCTCCCTGGATTTCTCCCTGTCTCTATCTTCATCTCTCTGTCTCTGTTTGTCTTTCTCTCTGTCTCTGTTTGTCTTTCTCTCTGTCTCTCACTCTCAGCCTCTCTGCCACAAGACATTTTGGTGCCAAACCTGAATGACTTTCCTCCATGTGTTTTAAATAAACCTCTCAGCGTCTGGGAGAGGGTGACTAGCCCTCACGTTCAGCATTCGGCTAACAGAACAGTGCTCAATGCTGCGGTTAAACCCTGCTGGCAGCTTTATGAGCTCTGTTGCTAACACTTTATTGGGTGAACACAAATAGTGTACACCCGCCTTTGTTTTCATTAAGGTACAACCTGTACCATCACGTTCCATTTAATTCACTGCCTGCGTTTTACGCATGGGATAGCTGACCAAGCCCCTCGGTATCTGTACTGCTTTTAGGATTCTAGATTGTTCGGTAATTAACTTCTCTTTTAAAAAAAAAAAATCTGTGGAAAAGTGAAATGACCAAGTTCCAGGCCCATCAATGTGTTTCAGTGTGCTCAAAAGAGGCAAAAACCAAAAATGGTGTATGTAGGTCTGTCTCCAGAGAAGCTGCTGAGTCAGGTGACCCGAGAGTGACACATGTCTTTACCTTAAGGGAACATGGTGTCAGTTGTACCTGGAGGCTTCCTGCTCTTTCCATGCTACCTCGCCCCTGCAGAGCAGCACCTGTAGATATGAAATTTTAAATTGAACTGATGACGTTAGACAGTCATTCGGAGGCCAGGAAGTGAGTGTGAACTGTTGGTTAGAGATCACAAATGTAGGGCCTGGGGAGACGGCCCAGGGGCTAAGAGCTCACTCTTAGTCTCTCTCAGAGGACACAGAGTCAGCCCCCAACTCCCATGTAGGGTTGCTCATAAGCACGCGTGATTCCAGTTCCAGGCTGTCTATCTGATGCCCTCTTCCGGCTTCCTCGGATTCCCATGTATATATGTGTGCCATTCACACACACAGATGCACCTTGTGCATAGAAATAAAAACAGTAAAAAATGATCTTTTAAAAACGATCTTTAAGGGGCTGCCAAGATGGCTCAGCGGGTAAGAGCACAGACTGCTCTTCCGAAGGTTCTGAGTTCAAATCCTGGCTACCATATGGTGGCTCACAACCACCCATAATGAGATCTGCCACCCTCTTCTGGGTCTAAAGACAGCTACAGTGTAATTATGTATAATAATAAATAAATTTTTTTAAAAAAAGGCAGTCTTTAAGAAGAGAATCTGGCAAACAAGTGGCCAGGCAAGCTAGACTCACACTCCACACTGCATAGGCATATGCATATGCTTTCATTTCTAGGGGCATCAAGGAGAGACCACAACCAGGGCAGCCAGCTGGTCACACTCAACAGCACAGAGACGCTACAGGTACCATGGACCCAAGTTCAATCCCTTTTCTTTCCTCATTTCTTTTAGTTATAGGCAGAGCCATGGCAGCTCGCAGCGCTTTGGACGCAGTTTACAAAGGTTCAAGTAGAAAGCAAGCTTAGTGCAGATGCAGGCATTACATTCCTGGGTTTGGGGTATCGAGTGCTCTAAGTTTCTTGTTCACCTCCCTCGGATGAAAGCATTTAAGCCATAAAGTAGGCAGATGGGAGATAAATCACAGGACCACCAAAAACTGACTTGGCAAGTTACGTCACGTGTAGTAGTTCTTAGTGTATCTTACTCCTCCCTCCCCACCCATTCTAGGTTTTTATCTGTGGGCAAAGTGGTCTAACAACTACTTGCAGCAGGCTCCTGAAGGAAGTTGTCATCATGATGCTGAGTAGCTCTGGGTCATCCGAGAGGCTGGGTAACGGTACAGCTGCTGTTCCCTGCGTGCTGTTCTTGCACGGACGCTGGCAGCCACTTGGTGCTACAATGGGCTCCAGACTTCTGAGAGCCTCTGAGAGCCTCTGCCTATCTCTTTCTAGATTCAATGCCTCAGTCAGCACCTCACTGGTGGCTGACTGCAGGCCACGTGGTCGTGGCTGCACTGGGGGTCCGTGGAAAGAAAGAACATTCTGTAGGATCATGGGAAAACAGAGTAACAGGTTGAAATCCTCTGGCAAGTTTTCTCCTTCTCCTCATTCTTCATAAAGGGCTGGGGGAGGTTTCAAGGTATTTGTATACAACTGTTTAAAGTAGTACAGGATTTCATGGTCCTTTGGCAAAGAAGGGAGACCCTATACCCTAATATCCCAGTCCATTTGTCCAAAGCCATGCACCACATAAATGACAGTTGGACAAGAAAGCACGTAGACCCCTCATTCCTAATAGGTGTGTCCATACTCGGCTCAATGAGCAACTGTGAGGAAACTCAGGGGAAGGATAGCACCTTGCAGGAACAACAGACATGTGTCACAAGTCACTTTCAGACTCCCCCATGCACTGGTGAGAAAGACGTCTGAAGAAGTGGCTGTGCTGGCTAAGCAGGGTCAAGGTCAAGTTCACGGATAGGAAAAGAGTGAAAAAGATACTCGAAGATTCAATCACATCCTCTATTATTGAGGAGTTGTGGCCTAGACGTGAGGCTAAATGTTTTTGTGGCACTATCTGGCTTGGCATTCCGAACTTAAGTTGGTGATCTGCCATTAACGTCAGCATTGGAGAAATGAGGAAATCTAGCCCCAGAGCTTAAGAGCTCCTGGGGTAATTAAATACACTATGAAGCCCATGAAGCCTTATAACTTCCCTAAGTAGGACGTGCCTGCTGATTATCTGGGGACAGCAGCATATAACTGTGTCGAGGAGTCCCAAAGAACAATGAATGGCATGGGTGTTTAAGAAATGCCTGGTGTTCTGCCTTCTAATCTCCAAACAAGTATTGTTGGAGTCAAGGGATCTGGGGACAACAAGCTTGAGGAATGTTTTCATGATCTGGAAACTGATGTTGGGGATACAGTATTAAATATGTAAGGATTCAGGGGTTGCAGGAGACCAGGGAAAAGGAAGAGATTCTTCCCCCCAACGAAGTGGATAGTGTATCTACCATAGGGCACTGAGACCAAGGAAGTGGATAGTGTATCTACCATAGGGCCCTGAGACCAACGAAGTGGATAGTGTATCTACCATAGGGCCCTGAGACCTCTCCCTCCCCCCACTCCACTTAATAGGGAAATTGTTGAAAACTTTGAAGGAATGCCTGCTTTGTTCTCTAAGTTCCATGATTAATTAGGTATAAGCTGTGTTTCAAGATGTTTCGTCATTTATTTGTAATTCTCCCCCAGAGTATGTACAGTAACTTGGCTGGGAATGCACAGAGCACCTTGCCAACAGCGCTCAGAAGCAGGGACGTTTTATGTTTCCTTCTCTTCCCTCAGCTTTCCTCTGCAATACTTATTGGAAGAACAAGGTTGCATGGCTTTCCCTGGCCTCTAAGTAACCCTAAAAGAGGGTTGCGACCCAACCCATGGTGGACAGTGTGAATCCCACACATAGATGGGGACTGCAGGCTTGCCCCGTGCCCCTCAAACCAAGGTGCGCATTTAATCCAGGTCTGTCTTCATCCTCCAACTCTGTCCATTATACTACACCCCAAGAATGGCCTCTGAGGGCGAGGCAGCCAGCAGTGGAGTGTGGCGCTGAGCATGTGGGATCTGCTTGGGTGGTCTGACTTAATTCTTAGAGTCTCATTTTTTCTTATCTATCAAATGGGACTGACAATGACCTTGGAGGTCTCTGAGGATTTCCTCACAGGGCTGAATACACTTTGGCTCCGTGCTCCATTCAGAATATGGCCTCTGTGAACATTACCATTACTTCTGTTGGTTTTAGCTTGGTCCAAATCTTGATTCTGAACATGTGCTGTGTGCATGTGTGTGCATAGACTCATGCACACGCCTGGATTGGGTGACTTTAGTGCGAGTTCAAATCTAGCCAGAGAAATAAATTGGTCTAACCAGACGGGTATCCAAAGGCAGTCAATCTATAAACCACACACACAGATTCACACAGAGACACACAGACACAGACACAGACACAGACACAGACACACACACACACACACACACGCACACATTTTATAAAGACATAATTAGTAACTATGGAATCCTCAAAGTCCTTGTTTGTAGCAAGGCCATGCTCCAAGGTACTTGAGATCAGAACTTCAACATCTTTTTATCCTGAAGGGAGTCAAGAAGAATCAAGAGGCAAGAAGGGTTGCCAGTCAACCCACAGTGTAGGAGTGGATAGGTAACAAGAAGCCAGAATTCATGAAAGGGAACATCAATGGGAAGTCCTGGGCCTGTCTTTATCATCAAACTTTCCTAGAATTGTCATTCCCAAGACACATCAGGATCACCTGTAAACTCTTAAGACCAAGTTTTAAAAGCAACAAACAATGATGTTGGAGGTTGGAGGGCAGAGCCAGCGGGACACGGGCATTGCTGTTGTCAAATGTAGCCGAACAGCACCAGACTAAACACACAAACACCCCAGGTGCTTCTCCTTGGTCTCGCCAGAGAGGCATGGCTTGTTTAAGGACTTACAATGTTACTCAGGATGTTTAAATGACTCTTAAAAAATTAAACTGACCTCTCCTACAAAATTCCGTAGAGAATATAGAATGTTAAAATTCTCCAGATGGTTGAGATTAAGGAAAAATATACTCTTTCCTAAAATATGCAACCAGTGCCTTACTGTCTGTCTTACTCATTGGACCAACTCTTTCCTAAGTGGAGTAGTAGAGATTGAGGTTCCCATCTTGAGTTGTTGTGAATTCCCTAAGATGGAAGAGGGAAAGACACATCCTGCCAGGAAGGTGTCATTCCTGTGATAGCCAAACTGACAACTCAGACAGACTCAATGTATGCTTTGTGATGTGGTTGGGATTCTGTGTTTCCATAAGGGACTGGTGCATGAGGAACTAACTCACGAGCTCAGATTTAGGGGAGAAAAGCCTGAGCGAGCACTGTAATAATTACAATGGCCAACCTCCCAGAACCATGTGTGCATCTGCATGGTAGCACTGTCCTCATTTCTAATACATTTTTTTTTTTTTTTTGGCCAAAATTAGGTTTTGAGTTGTGAAGCAATTGAATGAGCACATTCTCTTCTGTGCCCTAGAAATATGCACATAAAGTAGGTCCTTTGGAAATGAGATGCATTTTGTTTAAATCCTTAAAGGACAGAACCTGGCAGTTTGGTCTACCCTTCCTGAGAATAAGTTCTGAGAGATGGCAAAGTGTGGGCTGTGGCCCTCAGAAAGGAGCTATGTAATCACTCATCTTGATAAAGTTCCACCATCTTATTGCAGAGGGAAGTGGAGGGGAGGGTATAGATGAGACAGTCAGTGAGGACTGCCTAGTTGTTTAAGGATAAAGTTTCCAACCCTCAGAGACAGTTGGTAGATTTGCTTCAGTACCTTCACTATAGCAGTCACAGTAATAACTCCAGGGGCTGGAAGATGGCTCAACTGCTAAGGGCACTCGCTGCAGATACCAGGTTTGTTTTCCAGCCCCACATCGAGTGTCTCACGATGAAATGCCCCAAGTCCTGGGAATCCGACACCCTCTTCTGGCCTCCATAGGCAATTGCACACATGTAGTTCCCCAAGTCCTGGGGATCTAATGCCCTCTTCTGGCCTCCCTAGGCAACTGCACACATGTGCACATAACCCTGCACACATACGCATCATTTCTTTTTTAAAAAGCAAAAATAATGATGATTACAACCTATCAATGCCCACAGGTTTTTACCTCTCTCCCTAGCTCTGTTCACATTGGTGCAGTAGAGAGGCAAGGAGAAGACAGACTACTTGGGCACTGCAGGCTGGAGAGCAAGGAGCCGCCTTTTGTTAAGAAGTTAATCTCCAGTATTTGTTTGGGTGCAAGCAAGGTAGAATAATAGGGAGGGAGGTTCTCCATCTAAAAGAAACTCAAAAACTTTACAGGCTGACTTAGGTGTAATCCTTATGGGATCCCTAACAGCTCATAAATAACTTTTAATGAGATTTCCAGCAAAGCAAAATAGCAAGTCTGGGGATGGGGAGGGGTCTTTCTTTCTTTCTTTCTTTCTTTCTTTCTTTCTTTCTTTCTTTCTTTCTTTCTTTTTGTATTTTTATTTTGTGTTCAATAAAGCTCATACTTCATATTGCTGTTCTCCAAGCCCATAACAAAAAGAGAAGGGAAGCCATTTCAATAAGAAGATATTGGAACTGAAAATATTTAATTAACTGATAGGGACAGGAAACGCTTGAGTATGTCATTGGAAATACTTGACATTGACCACTAATCTACGGAAACTTGCAGGGCTGAGTCTCAAGCATGTTCCAGAGTTAAGCAGAGAAATAAATCAAGGTTTGCAAATGTCATTTAAGTTTTCACCTGTCCCACGATTCAAAATTATTGGCTTTCCAATGAAAAGCATATGTTGTGTCCCTAGCCTGGGGTCTGTAATGAAGTGCGGCGGACACTCTCCAGCCTCCCTCCCATCGAGCCCCCTCTTTATTTCCCATAGAGTGAAAATAATTACTGAACCCTTCAGGGAGCGCTTCCCTGCGTCTGGTCCTCCGATAAGTCCTGCCGTGCTGGCTCCCCCAAGCCCTGCCCCTCTTCCTTCAGGGACCGCAGTTTGATTTATGAGAAAATAGTTGGCAAATTGGGATGTCCATCTTGATGGATGACATCATTTGTACCATTCTGCTGATCATGTATGACTACCTTTTTGTTTGTTTGTTTAGCTTGGTTGCAATTGATCCGCAGCTCCAACAGCTGAAAGGGGGAGGGAGCGGCAACCTTGTCCCTGCGGGGAAGGCCACCAAGTGGGAAGATCTCCGGCCTTTTGTTTCCTGGAAAGCCACTGGTGATGCCACCTCAGGTGGTCTCGGGAAAGACAATACAAGCAAGAGTGGTTAGGTTTCCTCTTTTGGAAGAAAGGAAAAGTGAGCTCAGAGAGTCTGACTGCTTGGCCCAACGTCACACAGCTAGTCAATATCATGGGTTTTAATCTGGACATTTTGACCCCAAAACAAATGTCTCTCTTTTGTTGTCTTTTACCTCGATGTTCCCTCCTCCTGCAGTTAACCATCTACAGCGCACACACGCACTCTCGGAGACAAACACTATCTCTAGCTGCAAGGAGCTGTTTGTTCCTTCTGCTCTCTTCCATGGCCCCTGTAGCCATTTCCTAGCTAGTCCCCAGCCCTCTGAAGGTTCCTCCTATTTTGTCCTCATCTGCACAAGCATTGTAGTTCTATAAAAACAAACCATTAAGTTGTTGCACCTGAGCAACTTCCGGTATCCTCCAGCCACTGTCCTGCAGAACTTCTCAGCTTATTCTTCCAACAGAAAAGTTATAGAAGTGGGAAATGGAACCCAAATGTCTGCTTCGAATGTCCTTGAAATGTAACATTTTACCTTAAAACCTGACCCAACCATTTCTTTTTATGGAATATCTCCTTGTTCTCCTTTCAGTTGGAAATAATCATTTTCATCTGAAAACTGTCAATTAACACGGTTGCCTGGGATCTTTGCCGCTTTGGTTCTCTCTGACTTTGTGTCAGGAAACCTCTTCATTTTCAAACTCTTGGGAACCATCTTAGCTCTCTCTCAAGACAGCAAATCTAGAACTGCAGTGTAGACACTAGAGACTTTGTTTGCCAGCTCCATCTACCCCTCCAAGTTTCACTACTTCACCATTTTTACCACGCATGCCACACTGACCTTCCATGCCTCAATGTCTTTACAAGAATCTTCCTTCAGCCTGGAATCTCTTTCACCTCAGCCTGAAAACTTCTATCATGCAGCACAGCTTCCTGTCTGCCCACTGGATATGGACAGAGCTACAGCACTATTGAGTGCACCCCACTCCTGGTAGCAGTTAACCCTCTACAGCATACAAAGGTCATGCTTCTCTCCTCACTAAAAGAAACTGCCTTCACCTGTCTTTTACCATCAGTGCCCACTGTCATCAGCAGATACTTAGAACTAGATAAATACAAGTAAAAAGTAAGAAACTTTTAACACTTTCCACTGGAAACTTTTCAGAATCTAATTAATCTCAGTCACTACATTATACAGTTTATAAGCACTTTTACACATTTCTTTAGAAGCCAACAGTGAGATCAATGCTTTATGCATGCCATATGCATGGTCCTGTTCAATCTCTGTGCTCATGTTAGGAAGCAGCTCTAGGCCACCTCAGTGCCTGCCTGATATAGAGGGGAAACTCAGTACTGGGCTTTGGATGCCTTATTTGGCTTGTCTCAGGCTATCAGCTTTACGTGACCTCAGCTTTCTGGTCTGTAAAATTGAGATTAATATGATATTTCCAAGAGACAGTTTACTATGGCAATCAAAAGAACAAGTGCTACAAATAAATCCCAGGTCAAGGGTCAACCAACTGTAGCCATAGAATAAATTCGGCTAGTCAATTTTATGTGGCCTTTAAGGAAGTGTCTATCTATCATCCATCTGTCTGCCCATCCATCCATCATCCACCTGTCTGTCTGTCTGTCTATCTATCTATCTATCTATCTATCTATCTATCTTATCTTCTACTTGTTTAATAGTGATTGGGATTGAATCCAGGCTCTACTGCATGATCAGGTAAGTATTTTGTCCCTGAGGTACAATCTGCAGTCATAAATAGCTCTTAAGACTAAAGAGAGTAATAATAAATATGTCACAATGCACGGATATCTTAAGCAATTCAGGTATCAATGTCTATTAGTAAAGTTTTATTGAGACATAACCCTCGCCACTTGTTTACATACTGTCTGCTTTATGCTGTAACTGTGCTTCATCCTCTAGCGACAGAGTTGAGTGAGTGTGACTGAGGCCTTAAGTACAGTCTCACATGCCTAGTACTGGCCCTGTACTGAAGAAGTTCCTGGTGCCTGACTAGATCAAGTCCCGGTTCCAGCTCATGTGCTCTTGTAACCTTGAGAGGAGGCTCAAGAACTTACTTGGTGTCCCAGTTTCTTTGTAAGAGGGAGATAAGAGAGCCAGTTCCATTGGGTGCTTTGGGATCACTCGCGGGGACACACAGGAGTGCTCGCTGAGGACCTGGGAAACATCACAAATACTGTAATCCTCATACAGGACACTGATTTGCCATGGAGTGCAGGATGGAGTGCTAGCTCCTGCCCTGTGATCTAATTAGATGTAATTTGTGAGTACAGCCAAGTGGAAGGAGACCACAAAGAGCCAAGGCATAATCTCCCAGGAGTCTGAGCATCACTGGTCCCACACCTCCCTTTGGGCTGGAGGGTCAAGGTCAAGACTTAAAACCCAGATTTGTATAAGACCAATTCCAAAGCTAGGAAAGAACTGCAAGAAGAAGGAATAGAAGATTATGGAATCTCTCCCAGATTCTAGACAACACTCTATGCAGGGACTTGTTTAGAGGGCGCTCCACTCTTGTCTCTCTATTAGGACATAGCAGCTCTAAGTGGTTGGGTGGTTTGCATAAAAGACTATGGCTTGTAAATGACTCAAATCCTGCCTGCCAGGCTTCTAGACCCACCCTGCCTACCAGGCTTCCCACCCAATTATTTAGATTCAAATCCTTCTGTAGTTCTCAGCCAATACCACCAAAATCTCTCTCCCTCTCCCTCTCCCTCTCCCTCTCCCTCTCCCTCCCTCCTTCCCTCTCTCTCTCACACACACACCACATGCCTGTATTTGTGTTGTCTAATTTTTTTCTGAGACCAGAGAGCAGTCATTTTTATTGAACCATCAAGTTTGAATTCTGCGTGTTTTGTCTCCCTTTGCTCTTACTGCATATTCCTGGTTGCCGGGTGTGGGGCAGGCCTGTGATCTTCAGGCTCTGATTTTCAGCAAGACCTCTAGAAGGGGTCATTAGCCTATGGGGGCTTTTTTCTTGATAGCTCACTGGCGACTCCGCAGATGGCTAATTGTTTGCGGTTTCAGGAAAACAGTGAGCCCAGATGCATGGGAAGGTGGAAGAAAAGCCAAAATAGGCAGAAAAGCAGCAAGGAACTAAAAAATCTAGGCCAAGCCTAAGGTGGAGATTCCAGCAGCCCCTAGATAGAAATGTCTTCCTAATGCTGACATGTCCTCACAAGAAGGCTCTACATCTGCAGTTCTTGCTATTTATCATTCCAAATAAATGCTGAAGAACAGTCAGTTCAGAAGTCATCACCCAGGGGCAGGTTGGCAGAATTCCATTGTGAAGTTTGGTACCACAGAATGTTTCGAGCTGTCCAGGCGCAAGTGTGGGCTCTTGTTTATTTGACAATTTTTCTCTCTTGGACGTTGTATTTAAACAAGTGTCTCCTTTTGGTCCAGTGTTTCTTCATATTTATTTATAGAAGGGCTTTGCCTTTCCTCCTGCTAATCTGGTTTTCATATTTTGGTGAAAGGGATAATATATAAAATTTTACAAGGGTTTCACTTTCTTTATATTTCCTACGTGTGGGTGCCTGGTGTTCTCATTAGATGAGTGATACCCATTCACAGACTCACCACGTCTTTAATTCACGTTAGGAAGATGTTGTCGTCTGCTGGTAGGATGGGATGGGGGTTCTCCTTTGAACACCAGCCTTCTTCCACTTTCAATGTGCTTGAATCTTTATTTTCCCAAGATTCTCCTTTTACTCTTCCTTACTGATAAAATCCTTAGCATAGGGTTTTATATGCTCTACTCCAAGCCTTCTGTGTGCCTTCACTAGAACCCAGGAGAAGTTTAGGCTTTAGGGCTAATGAGAACTAGAACAAGAGTGAGGGTGGAGGGGGAGAGAAAAAGAGAGA
>JADRCC010562317.1:0-12543 GCA_019843855.1 Hylomyscus alleni
TGTATGCATGTGTGCATGTGTGTGGGGTTGGGGGATACAGGGTTTTACATGCCCCAGGCTGCCCTAGCTGCATGCAAATGACAACTTTGAACTTCTGATCCTCCTGCTCTCCCATGAGCTGGGACTGCAGAAGTGTTCCACCACACCAAGTGTGGGGATAGAACCCAGGCTTGGCTTTGTGTGTGCCAGGCAAGCATACCAACTGATTTACTATTTGTTAGAATAAGAACACAAAAGAGCAAGGTTTAACTAAATGCTCCCCCCACCATGACCAAGCACCATTTCAGGGCCGGCCCTCAGCCTGCTGCCATCCTGAATGGCCTTCCCCTGGTCCCACCTTTGGTCCACCTCCAAGCCCCGCCTTTGAGGCTCTCTCCTCATCCCCACCATGCGCTCATGCAGTACAGTTCCACACTTACCTATTCAGCATGTTAGACTGGTAGATCCTCTTCTCGTGGGTGTTGTAGCAACTACTCTTGGGCTCGGGGATGAAACTGTGTTCGGACAGCATGTCTGAGGCAGCAGTGGTGATGATGGCAATCCCATCTCTCACTCTGGCAGGAAGGCCATAGTCCCATTCGTCATATGACACAGAGATAAGCCCCGTGGGAAACTCTGAAGGCACCGTGTCCGTATCCCCTGCCACCAGACTGGGCACGATCCATGTGTAGCCGTAGCCAGTGAGCCCAACTGAGTTAGCCACTTCGAAGATGTAGGTGGCTTCCTCCTTCGTGCAGTAGAGGAGAATGATGGGGCTTTGGAGCTTCTTCAGCTGATTCTGAATCTTAGAGTCGCCGTCGTCTAGAGACATGTCTAGCAGGAGGACTTCCTCGAGCTCCCAGCCCACGAAGCTGTTCTCGATGGTGCTGCGGATCTTGTTCACAAAGTCCTGGTAGCCGGGGAAGTAGGTGGTGACGATGGAGAAGATGTACCAGTCGTATTCTTCCATGATGTTGAGCATGACAGAAGCTTGCTGTTCAATGGATGGGCCAAACTGGAAGAACATGGAGGACTCATCCTAGAGTAGTCAAAATATAAGAGAAAGGGAAGAAATGGAAAAATCAAACAGATAGCCATGGGGATTAGGAATCAACTGGATACAAATGTTCATGCTCATATTTTTCTCATAGATTTTTTATTTTCAAATTTTTCAGTAGAAAAAAATGTTTTTGAATTTTGAATTTTTGGTGTAAGTACATTCATCCACAATGTACTTGATGTTTAGGTATGGAAACCAATAATAACATATACTGTTAGTAACACAGCCCCCATAGTACTGGAGAATGAAGAAGAGATCTTATACACAACGGTGTGGGTTCTTGCTGGGCTTCCCAGGCTAGGCTTAAGCTGACTCTACTCTATAGTTTCAGGAGACTTTGTGCTTGGAATCCTCCTGCTTTGAGCTTCTGAATAGTAGAAACAACAGGTTTGTATCCCCGTGCCAGGTTTACTTGCATTCTCTTTAACATAACTTATTCTCTAGTGGTTGTTCTGATAATAAGATATACAACTCAGAGTGAGCTCAAACTACGCCTCCAAACCATACATTAAAATACTCGTAGCTAGACTGTTTATGGGGCTGTGCTTGATTTTAGAGCAGCAACCAATAGAAGAGGGCTTGCTTTATAACCCATATAGTGCCATGGGTCTTAGATTGATCTCTGTAACACATAGGCACATACATGCACATGTGCACATACACATGCGTATACACACAGATAATTCTGAACATATTCTTCTCCCTTTCCCTTTGAGGGAGAAGCCATTTTAAATTTCTCTCATTTTAAGCTCCATTTTACCTGCTACTTTGAGATATCAAAGCCTGTATTTTGGCTCTAGCATATAGCTACAAGAATCTGAAACCTCAAAATGAATACCCTCTCAGCCTTGTCCTCTCTCTGTCCATTTCCCCCTGATTTGTTCCCAGTAATGGTGTCACTTCTCTTAATCTATGTCCTCACCTTACATCTGAGAGCCCCTGTCCATTTTGAAATAGTCTAGGCTAACACAATTGTGTCCCTCTTCAGGGAACATTTCCTCCTCCAACCCCCAACAACCCAAGCTTTAAAGTATAGTTACAAGAGACCAAGAAATTGGGCCTTTAAGCAAAATTATATAGCGATTTCTTAGCCCAGGAATAAATAGCTAAGAAACAGCCACATATTTCTTGAATGCCAGCTATTGAAAAAAATACAGGCTGGGAAATATCCTACTTGTATCTCAAGACCCTAGTTGGGCAGTGAGAGCTGCCATCCCTTCAGCTTTGCCAGAGTAATGCATGTTTCTCATGCTTGGACTTGTCACATTGACCCCAGCCTACCCAAAGTAGAAGATATACAACTCAGAGTGAGCTCAAACTATGCCTCTAAGCCATACATTAAAAAGACTGGGCAGTGAGTCTTCCTGCTAATGGAGCCATGCTGCTTTTCATGCCTGTCTCCACTGGGCTTAACAGAGATGAGCCCTGAAAGGCTACAGAGGTTAAAAATGTAGGGAAGATGAAGCAGCAACAGTAGATAGGAAGAAGAAAGGGAATTACTTCAGAGTAGAATAATTAATGGCAGTATGTGTACCCATTCCAAACTTAGGCTAGACGCTGCTCCTGGATTTCCTCTATGACACAAGGATACTCTTTAAGTAAAAGTAGCCAGTCTTCCATTGAAGGTTACAGTTGTGATGTGGACTAAGTGTTGTCCCTTGCTGTTAATAAATTCTCTAACCTCCAGGGTGAAGGCAGTAGGATGTATTGTCCTTTGAGAAATGATAGGTCTTATAGGTGGAGATCTCAGAAATGGGATTAATGTCCTTTTAAAGGAGACTCCAGAGAGCTGCCTTGACCCTTCCACCTTGAGTGGATATACAGAAAAGCTGCCTCTGCAAACCAAAGAGGAAGTCTTCACTAGACACCAAATCTGCTAGAGCCAATGATCTTAGACTTGTCAGCCATCAGAACTATGAAAACTAAACTTGTGTTGTTGATAGGCTGTCTCTTTTATGACATTTTTTTTATAGCAGCTTAAAATGACTAAGACAAGTGGGTATCTGAGACAATGAAGCTTAATTATCCCAACACTTGTCAGGGACCTGCAGAGAACCACAAGGGAAAAAAGATAGAAAAGAAAGCCCATTGACAGAACAACTCATCTAGAATAGGCACTACTTGAAGGAGAGATCTGCTTGATTTTCTTGTAAACAGGGTCTTGGCGATTCTCAAAGGGGAAATCTCATCCTGTGAGTTTCCACAAGCCCAATGGTTACACAAAGTGAAAATGCTTTCAATATACTGTAAGACGTACAAGACTCAGGGAGAAGGAAATCTCAATTGCAAATGAAATAAATCAACCTGTTCTGTGATGGGTGAAGAGAATTTAATCACAAGGAGACTCTTGAATGCACATGAAGCCTCACATATGGTGAGGCCATAATTGGCTCAAATGCACAGCAAGAATCAGTTTTGAGAAAAACTCATGGTTGTCTATCTCAGATGGTCAAGGCTAAAGTGATTGAACTTAAAGAATGAAAAATCTGCTAAACAGCAACTTGACCCTCTCTTCTTTTTGTCTTCTCCTAATGCCTCCCCCACAGTTACAAATGAACTCATAGAGACACTGGCCAGCTACTCTGCAAAGAAAACTAATCTACAATGAGCATGAGAAGAGACATTTGACATGGTTGTATCACACCTCTATTGCATTCTGAGCACACCTTCAAATGTCATGATCATATGCAACACCATTTCTGTACAGCCCCCCAGCGTGCTCACCCTACCCCTCTGGTATCACTAGGCCTCTATTTAATGAGTATGCCTTCTACAGCCATTTTATCTGCCACCAAACCAAATTTGATGAAGCCAAGTAGAAACCAAGAGACAGTTACAGCTTGGGCAAAGGCTTCCAGTATAATGAGGAGTACAGTGTTGTTTATTTAGTTGACGCATCAGTCTGGTGTACAGTGATCAGGAGTAGAATAGCTCTTTTTTTTTTTCCAACAAAGCTTTGAGCTAACTCTAAGTTGCAAACGGTGATAGGTTTTGCAAATTATGGCCTCTGCCACAAATCAAAGAATAATCTTCATATGTGCACGGAGTGGAAAGTACTGGTGGCCACACATCTGTCTTTGCAGGCATCCAGCCTGAGCTCTGATCACCCACTCGTGATCAAGATGAAGGACAGAGACATAATTCTGTTTGCAGCTCACTGTGATTCCCTGTGAACATTTTTATCTTCTAATGCTATTACAAAATGTTGACACTCAGGGGTCCTTGGAGAAGCCACCTCCCTCCGGTGAAAATTTCCAGCCAAATTTATTGCATGAATGCACTTCAACTTGCCTTAAGAGCATCTTGAAAGTCTTCCTGCATAAAAGGCTGCCTTAACTGAGATGAGCAATTAGCACAGGGGAGGTAGAATTGTACATTAGACTCCATCAGTCTACAACCTTTATGCTGTACTTCCATTACATTGATGCTCGCAGTATTTATTTGCTAATAAGAAGAAATAAAAAGAAGTATTTTTTTTTTCATTCCATTATCTGCCTCAGAAAACAGTTGCCTAAAGAATTAGGAGCACAAGATGTTTTTCATCGTCCAGATCCCCTACTGATCCAGTTCTGAATTAAAAAAAATAAGCATCCCAATGACTACAGTGCCCGAGGCAACAGACCTTGTCGCCATCTCAGTTCCCTGCCCCCAACACACAAACCAGATGAAACAAGCCATTCATCTAAGATTGTATCTCTTCCTTGGATACAGAGCCCTCCCAGCATGATTGGCTGTCAAGGTGTTACAAAGTCCTGCTCTGTTTGCTCTGAATCCAGGCAGCTCTGAAGGGTCTGTCTAGCTTCTGAATTCCCTACAAGGTTAGTAGAGTATCCATTATAACCGCATCACCTGTACCTCCCCTTCAGCTCAGTCTAGTTTCCCCTTTCTTAGTGTTGGTGGCAGGATCCTTCCTTCATAAGGCTGCACCCTGCCTTCACACTCAGCCGGCTTTCCATGGTACCTGACTCCACTAACACTCTGTTATAAACATGGAAAAGGGTGTCTTAAAGGTATGAACAGAAGGGCTGGGAAGATGGCTCAGTTGGTAAAATGTCTGCCTTACCTGCATGGGGGGCGGGGGATGAGTTTGGATCTCCAGCACCCATGCTTTAAAAAAAAAAATACTGAGTAGAGTTGTACTTGCTGCAACCCTAGCTCAGTGATATAAGAGACAAGCAGGTCCCTGAAGTTCACTGGCCAGCCATTTCTGCCGATTTGTAAGCATCATATATAGTAAAAGACCCTTTCTCAAAAGATAAGGTGAACAGTGATAGAGAAAGACACCAAATGTGGAACTCTAGACTTTATATACACATGTACAAACATGCACACTCATGTGGATACACACACACACACATAAATAAAAAAAAGAAATAATTTAACATAATACTTATGTTCATAGATTATGGTGATTGATGCAGTAGAAAGATAATCCTCTGCTCTTTGGGTCGAGATGTCAGAAGAAGGGTGGAGAGGGGTCAGCTGAATATCAGAAATGCCTTGGTAGTAGTTATATTTCTTAATGGAATGAGCCCCAGAAGGCAGTGAGCTCTCCGTCACCCTAAGACACAGGAGCTTCATCCTTAGCTGATGAAGGGTTCCTTTCCAGTGCTCTAACCTCATTCTCCCCTCTAAGTCCTGGACCACGGGTTATTTCTGTGATAGATGTTATCTTTTTAACTCTCAATGGGAGCTTAACCCTCATCTCCTGTACCTTTTCATCTGAGCATTTCTGTCTCTAACGTAATGCCTATCACATCATAGCAAGCACGTTTATCTCTTCTCTCTACCAATGTAGGTTTTTTTTTGTGTGTGTGTGCACATAGTATGTGGTGTGTTTATGTACCTGCATACACCATGAAAGTGCACATGAATGTATCTCTGCAGTTGTGTAGAGGCCAGCTGTGTCTTTCTTGACCATTCTCCTGTGGTAGTTTGAATAAGAACGGCCAAGTAGGCCAATACCTTTGCATTCTTGGTCACCAAGCCAAGGAGTGGCACTACTTGAAAGTATTAGAAGGATTAGGAGGTATGGACTTATTGGAATCAATGGGTCACTGAAGATTGGCTTTGAGGTTTCGAAAGCCCATGGCAAGCCCAGATTCTGTGTGTCTGTCTGCCTGCTTACCTGCCTGCCTTTCCCCCGGTCCCCCATTTCTCTCTCTGCCTATAGATCAGAATGTAGCTCTCAGCTACTGCTTCACTGTCTGCCCACATGCCACCATGCTTCCTGCCATGATAATGGACTAAACATCTGAAACTGTAAGTAACTGTCAATTCAATGCTGTATATAGTTGCTCTGGTCATGGTATCTCTTTACAGCAATAGAACAATGTCTAAGATGGAAGTTCCACTTTTTTTTCTTTCTAAGACAGTGTCCCCTTGAACCCAAAGTTCACTGACTGTCTAGACCAGCTAAGCTGCTCCAGGAATCCACCTATCTTCAGCCACGTCCCAGTGCCAGGTTTACAGAGACTTGTGGCTATGCCCAGATATTTACAAGAGTACTGGGTACTCAAACCCAGTTCCTCAGCATAGGTTTCTTACTGACTGGCTCAACTCCCCACCCTCAAATGTCTTTATCTCTAAAACTCTAAACAGCACACAGGAAAAAAAAAAGCTCTGTGTGTTCACTATTGTTAGAAAGAAACTTGATTTAATGGGTGGAAGGTTGACACAAAAGATCTTTATGACATCATGAAATTTCCTATTTCTATGCTGATGGTGCAAATCATCACCATGAAAATGGGCTGTGCCTAAAATGTTACATGTAACCTGCCCTCTAAGAAGAGGAGCGCAGTCGTAGTGGCAGAGAGTACTTACTACCAGCACTTCGATACACTCCCATTGCTGAAAACGCTGAGCACCTCATCCTTGTACACCTCCTCCAATCCCCTTCCTCTTGTTCTTTCTAAACCTGACTCCAGACTCCCAGCACCACTCCACTGAGGCGCCTCCTGCAAAAGGCAGAGGTGACCTTGACATGCCAAATCCAAGGTCAATGTGCAGTCAATTGTCTCCTACTAACTGGAAATGACCTCCTTCACCCTATCACCATAAAAGCTGCTGAATGGCTCAGCCACTTTTGCTCCAACCTGCTTCATAAAGAAGCAGGGTGATTCTTATAGAACATAAATCAATCTTGCCACTCTCGGCCTCATCCCTTCATGGCTTCCTTATTCACTAAACAAAGCAGCCAATCCATTTGTTCTCCTTTATCCATCACATCCTGTCCTCATGCCCCACCTCCTCACTCTCCACCTGAAACTCTCCAGCTTCCCAGGTATCTACAGGGTTAACACACATGTCTTTCTGTTAAAATCTTTCCTTCTCTGGCCAGGGAGGTGGCTCTGGGTAAAGCACTTGTTTGCTGACACATACATACCACACACACACACACACACACACACACACAGAGAGAGAGAGAGAGAGAGAGAGAGAGAGAGAGAGAGAGAGAGGGAAGTAAATAAACAAAGTCTTGCTTTCTCAGAAGCTGCAAGCACACACTTCCCGAATCTATTGTTAGCTTTCTTTCTTGAGTACTTTTTTAGTATTTTAACATCTTTTGCATTATTCTTAGGACTTTGTAACATCATCAGGAAAATGGTTCTGCTAGGGCATTTGAGTCATTTCAAATCAAAACAAATAAAATTATCTTCTCCCCAAGTCATTCTCCTTAAAATTTTAATTAGTGTATATTAATTGTACCAAGTAATGGGTTTTGTTATGATATTTGCATTCCTATGCATCGTATCCTTGGCTCGTGGCCACCCTTCCAAGTCTTAGTCTCCACCCCTCCCTGTCCTTTTCCTTCTCCAAATCGTCGTCCCTCTTTGATTTTCATGGGTCATTATATATTTTCATCTGGTTTCCATAAGGGAGAGGGAGTATATGGTCATTGTCTTTCTGAGTCTGGCTTATCTTGCCTCACACGATGGCCCCGCGGGTCCATTTCACTATCAGCAACATCTCATGCTTCTTTCTGGCACACAGGCTAGTTCCAACATCCAACCACTCCGAACAGTGCTACACCAGTCATAGATGCGCAGCTGTCTGTTTCTCTCTTGAGATTCCTGTAGCTCTGCGTACACAGCGGGAGCAGAACTGGACCAGAGGACTGTTCTAGTTTTAGTTTTCTAAGGCGTCTTCTCATGGGTTTCCATGGGGGCTACACTAATTTACATCCTCACCAATAGTCTTAGAGGGTTTCCTTCGAGAGAATTTCATGTCTCTGCAAGTCTAGATCTGGTAGGCTTTCGCCAATAACTCTTCAGCCCACCAGATTTGAAAGAAAGAGTAAGATGGTGGGACAAGAGTCCAGGCTACGAAAGAATTCCTCGCTACCCTCTTGTGTTTCCTCTACATTTAAGGAAAGTAGAAGTTACATGAGGGATAGAATCGTTTCTTCCTTGCTAAAGGGAAGACTTGGCCTCTACCTGGCCAGCAAGAGATCACTAGCTCTGCAGACGGCCCACCCTCACACCATGTTACCACTCCTTTTCAGCTCACTAAGGCTGGAGTTGGCTACCTAAGATGAGTTTGAATGGTGCCAGTTCTGTGTGCAATGCCTTAAAATACAGGTGCATCTGATCTTCTCCAGTTTCACCATTAGCTGGAAATTCCACCACCGAAGTATAGAACAGAATCTACCGGCTGGAGAATCTGGAGTTTTCCTACCTGTCAAACGCCAGACTCATTTTCTCTGAAGTCCCACACATAAGGGAGAGCACTGAATGTCAAAAGGTCCACAAACATAAATCCCAGCAGTTTGCTTGGGCTCCTTTAGGAGCCACTCTGGGAATTTAAATCCCTTCCACAGAAACCAGCATTTTTTGTTCTTCCAAAGATAAGCTTACTCCTTCCTGGAATTTTGTCCCATTCTTGGTTTTGTGACCAAACTAGGAAATACCTTAAAGATATCCTACTCTGAGAACGTCCTCCAGTTCCTCCCACTCTAGGTTTGGATAGTGGTATACCAAGAAGGACCCTGGGGGGAGGGGAGATTGCAAATTCTGATCCCCACCCTACTCGGATACTTGACTGAACTCCTGCCCTGATGTCAGAGCAAGGGGCTGAGAAACAGGAAGAGAACCGCAGAAATGCGTTCCTGCTCTGTGATGTACCAGGGCTGTCAAAATCTTAACAAGCCCACTACATTTCATCGTAAATTAAAATTCCTCTCTATGGCGTACTCCATTCCACAGATCAAAACAGTTCTCTGATGGGCTGTAGCTTTGTTAAGAGGCCTCTTTTCTATAAAAAAAAAAAAAAGAAAGCAAGCTGACGAGCCTCGGCAACAACCAGGCTCTGTGATGGATGAGATGTAGTTTTTTTAATTGAGAGTTTCATACATGCATCTAATGTGTTTTGATCAAATCTACCCTACTCCATCCTCCCTACCTCTCCTCCCCATCTTCTCCACCCTCCCACCTTCAGCCCACCCCACCTTAGATGCTTCAGATGCATCTTAGCTTCGTGGCATTAGATGTACTTTTAAATAAGTTGAGGGGTGGAGAGAGAGTGGTGGAGAAGAGAAGTATTTTAAGAAATGAGGTGGGCAAAAACAGTGCACATATTAAACTAATATTAACTAGATAGTAAAGTTATCAGTAATCAGATTCAATTTATTTAGACAAATCAATATAAAATCAAATGTGTTCCATGTTTATCTCAGTGTAGATATAGGCATAGACAGGATAAAAAGAAAGTTACCATTAATCCAAAACCTAATTACTAAGAGGGAAAACAATCCCCCCTCTAATTAAGTATGAAACACCAAACACCAAGCTTATAGGCTATCAAAAATCTCTTCATTTAACTTAAGCCAAACAGGTGGCACCTCTGAATTTATGATTGCTGCTAAAGAACGGGGTTAAGTACAAGCCAGTGAGATCCCTGACATACAAGTGACATTTCTCAGAGTAAATATGCCTACATTTGTCTCCCACAAATTGCCATTCCCAGCTCCTCGTGTGTGTTTGAGCAGTACATCACGTTCCCATGCGGAGGAGAGTGGACAGAACAAGGCCCCGAAGAATAGAAAGGTTTTCCACCTTTCTATTTGATTAAGCTGTGAGTGCCCCTGCTTCCTGTGTGACCAATGAGAAAGAAAGCCCTGGTACTGGATACAGTCACTATATTTGTGCCCATGGGTCTCTTTAAGGATCCCTGGAAAACAAGGCACTCTTTGTCCCCTGGTTGCTCCATATGGAGAGAGCAGAGCCACAAGGCATGGCTGACTCTTGAATGTCAATCAGTCACACTTATTTAGCACCAATTAACAAGCCATTGTCTCCAATGGCTAAATCCAGCAAGAAGTTTATTGAGATAGTTTTTCTTTTCTTTTTCCCCTCACTGTACATCAGTCAGTGATTGATTTCGCCGTGTCTCTGGTTTGGAAAGTAGATTGCTCGTTCATGGCAGACAGTGAAGTACAGGTCTTCACAATCAAAAATGCCTCAGATTTCATTTACATCATTAAACCCAAGCTGGTCATTTGTCTTAAGAGAAACTAGCATTTTGAACTGCTCTAGAAATGAAAATAACACAGCCAGCCGACAGAAAGGTGTTTTAGGTGTATTGGTGGTGGTGTTTTAATAGCAGCAACACTTGGCAGTACCTGCCTACCCTGCCTCACTCAGAGGACTTAGAACAGTGGCCAGCGGGCAGCTGCCTGCTGTTACCTAAACTCAGACTGGCCAAGAACCACCTTCACAACACCTTCTTCTAAACCTGACCACGAGCTTGGCTGGATATTCTCAGCCATCAAGATCGAGCCAGTTTTCCTGTATGCCTACCATGTGCATGCACCCAGCCCAGTGGACTACATTGCTTCCTCGTGTCCTGGTTTTTAATTCCAGTCTCCTCCAGATGAAGAGCTAGCTCTAGTCAGAACCTCCAACTACTTTGCACCGTTGCTGACAGCCTGCCTAAACCCAGCTACCCACAGCTACAGATGTCTCCTAGTTCTCTCTCCCCAGTTCCAGCTCCTGCTTTGCAGTGGGGTTACTACTAAGTTACTAATGCCAGCGTCCTTGCATTCATTTGTGATCTTTAAAGACTCCTGACTGTACACCCACACTAGTCTGAATGACATCGAGGGTCATGGGGTGCCAAGAGCTTGGTGAGCTACCCTGTGACAGACAATCCTGTGTCATAGGTGAGAGTAAAAACTCTCTCCGACTCTCCCTGAATCTATTGTTCAGATCCATAGACATGATGATCTGCAGTGGCTTAAAGATGGCGTCCCATGTTTGGCATCTGTGTTGGATTAGCTGCTCACAAGTCTCTGAATTTTTGACGTTACTGCTGTTTGCTTTAAATGGGAAGTCCCTTTCCTTTGGCAGATGTATCCAAAGCCTTTGATGGGTTCATTCTTAGCATAAGTTAGCACTGAAAAACAAATCCTTAGATGTCAGAGTTCCTTGCACCAGTGAGGTGGCTCAGTAGTATAAAGACACTTGTCAGCCGGGCGGTGGTGGTACATGCCTTTAATCCCAGCACTTGGGAGGCAGAGGCAGGCGGATTTCTGAGTTCGAGGCCAGCCTGGTCTACAGCGTGAGTTCCAGGACAGCCAGGGCTACTCAGAGAAACCTTGTCTCAAAAAAGGGGGGTGGGGGGCTGGTGAGATGGCTCAGCGGGTAAGAGCACTGACTGTTCTTCTGATGGTCCTGAGTTCAAATCCCAGCAACTACATAGTGGCTCACAACCACCCGTAATGAGATCTAACGACTTCTTCTGGTGCATCAGAAGACAACCCCAGTAGACTTTGGGCTGGAGCAAGGCAGAGGTTCTAAAATCAATTCCCAACAGCCAGATGAAGGCTCACAACTATCTGTACAGCTACAGGGTGTACTCATATACATAAAATCAATCAATCAATCTTTAAAAAACAAAAGACACCTGTCAGTAAGCTTGGCAACCTCAGTTTGATCCCTGGAACCCGGATAATGGAGAGAGAAGACCAACTCTACTGACTTGTTCTCTCACCTTCACAGGTATGCCATAGAACATACACACGTGCACACATGCATACACACAAACACTGAATGAGTGAATGAGGAGTAGCAGTACACACCTATGATCCCAGCACCTGGAAGGCTGAGGCTGTGAGGTTGTGAGTTTGAGGCTAGCCTCAAAAGGAGTAAATCTATATCAACAGCATTCCTAACTTTTTATCCTTTATTGTCTGCCCATTTAACTGTAATGGGAATGGCTACCTAGAGTACACAAGCAGGGAATGTGGGCCAGGCAGATGCCAGCTCTTAGCCCTGCACAAGGAGAACCACTCGAAAACTCCCTGTTAGTCACACACTCTGCTCCACAGTCTTAGAAAAGAGTCTTCCCATCTATCTATCTGTACAAAGGGGACTCTGATTTTGAATAATGCAGACTTAGCTTCAAATAAAGTCACTCTCTATGGCTTAGTTTGTCCTTCTGATTTGCCGTTTATCTTAGTCAGGGTTTCTATTCCGGGATAAAACATCATGACCAAGAAGCAAGTT
>JADRCC010562329.1:0-13161 GCA_019843855.1 Hylomyscus alleni
AAACTTTCAAGTTACTTCTCTTAGCTACATGTTTCTCAGCTACAGAGCAGTTGTTATTAAGAACTTATTCTTTTATGAGAACTGGTCACTAAAACACTTAACATGGCTTCTGTCACGGGGGAGGCACCCCCACACGGAGCAGCTGGTGTACCTGTTATGCACATATACAGCACGCACATGCATCGCACTGTGCACAGATGCAGCATGCATGTGCATTGCATTTGCTCTGAAACAAATAAGCACTCTAGGAACTGATTGGATCCTGGCTCCGTCCTGCTTGGTCTTGCATAAAGTTATCCCTCTGATTTTAGCTTCTTTTTAATTCTCTTCTCCCAAAGGGCAAGGACATTAAAGCCCTTTGACATTAAATACGCTTGCTTACACCAACTTCTTACCTGATATACAATACGAATTTCTAGAGAAGTATATTTTGATTTAGAAATCTGCAACTTCTCCTTTGAGAGCCTCTGGGGAAGCAAACAATTAGAGAATGTCCCCTGGTCCCCTGGCCGCCTATGGCCTGCATGCTCTCACATACATGGAAGATAGTCTCCCAGTGACCACTTTCTTGGTGCCAGTTGAGAGAAGAGGGTGACTCATTACCTCACCCATCACCAGATCTAATCTCTGGGGAGCTGGTGCACTCGGCTTCCTGCTTGCCGCGAGCGTTGATAAACCCCCATAAGCCACACCTTGGATATGGAAGAAAAACAGTCCCTTCTCCTCTCCTTACACTCATTTCCTTCCTTCCTTGGGTTTCATTTATCCCAGGCTGGTCCTGAGCTCCCTATGAAGGCAAGAATGACCTTGAATGAAGATAAATGGCTTCATTTCCCAGCCTTCTCTCCTAAGTGCTGGGATTACAGATGTACACCGCCGTGGCTGATTTTTGTGGGACTGAGGATTGAATACAGGCTAAGCAAGCATTCTACCAACTGAGCTGGTAGCCCTTTAGCTGCTAGACTCTGAGGCAGGGTCTCACTATGAGGATCTGGCTGATCTAGAACTTAAAAGTAGACCAGGCTGGTCTTGAACTCACACAGATCTGGCTGTCTTTGCTTCCTGGGTGCTGGGATTAAAGGAGTGTGTCACCATGACCAGCCTCAATATCTTCTCTGTTGGCTTATCTATACAGAAATAATTTTCTGGCTGGGCCGTGGTGACTCACGCCTTTAATTCCAGCACTTTGGAGGGAAAGGTGGTCGGATCTCGGAGTTCGAGGCCAGCCTGGTCTACAGAGTTCCAGGACAGCCAGGGCTACACAGAGAAACCCTGTCTCGAAAAACCAAAAAATAAAATAAAATAAAATAATAATAATAATTTTCTGTTTTCCTTCTTCTTCCTCACCTTTCTTTGCTATATTTAGCAACTCAAAGTAATTCCCACCATAGCTGCTGCCTCAGGTCACACACATAGCTGGAAAAGAGGATTCGAAAAGGACCGGCAGGCCTCCCTTAAATGTATTTCATTTACATCTAATTTGTATTTTCCATCTCAGTGTGTTTCTGTGAGCCCAGCAGTTAGCAAGGGAAGACACCTCAGATACGTAGAAAGTTTGAGGTTAACATGGGCTGTATTAGACCCTGTCCCTAAAAACAAAGCAGGGGCTGGAGAGATGGCTCAGCATTAAGAGGATATATTGCTCTTGCAGAGGACCCAGTTTCTGTTCCCGGTGCCCACATGGTGGTCCACAAACACCTGTAACTGTAGTTCCAGGGGACCTGACACCCTCTTCTGACCTCCGTGGACTCCAGCAGGCCTGTGGTGAATAGGCACGTGCATACACATAAAAGAAATAAGTATTTTTTTTTAAAAAAAAAACCAAAACAAACCAGGTGGTGATGTTAGCACACACTTTTAATCCCAGACCTTGTTAGGTAGAGGCAGGCAGAACTCTGAGTTTGAGGCCAGCCTGGTCTACAGAGTGTATTCCAGGACAGCCAGGGCTACACAGAGAAACCCTGTCTCAAAAAAAAAAAAAAAAAAAAGATAAATAAAGAAATAAATAATAAATAAAGCAAAAATTTAAAAAAAAAAAACCTAACAAAACAAAGCAAACAAAATATTTCCATCCATCTTTGGTAACCTCAACTGTCAGGCTTCCATCAGACATTTTCCATAAGGAGCTCTCCTTCTGGACAGCAGGCCACTTCCCAACCCAGCCTTGCCGTTTGTCTGATG
Source organism: Hylomyscus alleni (assembly GCA_019843855.1). Classification (NCBI taxonomy): domain Eukaryota; kingdom Metazoa; phylum Chordata; class Mammalia; order Rodentia; family Muridae; genus Hylomyscus; species Hylomyscus alleni. The sequence continues at coordinate 2,182 of JADRCC010562329.1, forward strand.
GTTTGTTTATTAGTGTCTCAGCACTCTTGTTTTCTTCTTTCCCTCTGTAATGTACATCATTTTCAGATGAATATTGGAGTAAAGGAATCCTAGGGTCTCAGTCAGCAAGATCATATATTGATTGCTCTCACCAGATTCGAAGATAAATGTTTCTAATCTTGACCTACTAGGTCTATAGGTGATGGGACATTATTCCTTTGAGCTTTAGTTTTTGTTCTTTTTGTTTTGCTTTGTTTTCCTCCCATGTGACAATAAGGTGAACCTCACAGAATCCTCAGGACTATAGACAATGCGCACAGAGTGCGCTAGTACATGCCTGTGATCACAATACTCAGGAAGATGAAGCCAGAGGGTCTCTAGCTCAAGATCAGCTTGGCACAGTGACTTCAAAGCCACACTGTAAGATGCTATCATAAAAAAAATAATAAAGAAAGCCATGCACATCGGGCGGAGTGCCAGGCACACCACAAATGCCCAGCAAGTGCTGATTTCACTAGTTCTCTTTAGCAGGGAAAATTAACTGCGGGCTTGGAACACAGCCCACCTGTACCTCTGTGCTCTGTTCAGGGACTGCTACCTGGCACTTGCCTCACTGCAGCCAGGCTCCGGCTCTCCTCCTTGCCTCTTCTCCTTCCTTTGATGTGGCTGGTAAGAGGAATTTATAAGGAAGCCCTTTAGCTGGACCAGTGACTTTCAGGAGACCCGGTCACAGGTCAGCCTGGCTGGCACTCCCTTGTTTCTCTCCCCACAAACCCGCCCAGGGAGCCCAGGGAGTTGGCTGAAGTTCTGGGACAGAGGGGAGGAGGGGAAGTTGTGTGGTGGCGCCCCTGTTTCCTGGCTAGGCTGCATTGCTTGGTACTCTGGCAACAAGTTGGGGCAGAGGCGGGGCTCAGGGGTCGGAGATGCTGGCCTCTGCAGTGGCTTTGCAGAGCTGAATTCCCATTAAGGAGAAGGAACACACGCCCAGGACACCAGCCAAGCCGAGGCACCAGAGAATGAGAAAAAGGCATTTTAAGAATTTGACATTTTATATTTCCATAACAGCACTCAAATATTATAATGGAGATCATCTAGACTTATGGACACTCAGGCTTATGCATAACAACACATATTTAGACATTTAAAATGACATACAGGAAGGAGCCCCTTGCTACTGTTAGTACTCTGAAGTTCTGGGCAGTAGAGAAGAGAGGTGATGATAAACAGGTAGATTTCCACCCCTGGAATTGTCCTAACCCTCTTTGCTATTTTTCTGTGCCTCAGTCTCCCTGCCAAGATTAGAGTAATGCCCCAGTCTTACATAGGAGAAAGATCAGTAGTAGGGTGGGTAGGTAACTGCTTGACAGTGGGGAATGAAGGAATCTCACAAGACCCAGACTGGTGGATGAACACTGGGCCTCATTCTTGCCCCTTTGGGGCTGGAATCTCTCCTCCTGGCTTCCATTTTCTGAGGCTTGGCTTGTGTGTCATAGGGACTTTGAGCTCTATCCAGGGTTATCCCTTCCCCCACTTTCTGAAGGTGGTGCCAGGCAGCTCCTCCCTACCTTTAAGTTCAAGCAACTGTCTGTCTCTTCCCTGGTCTCTGCTTGCCTGTTCTCTCCCCTAGGGAGCCCAAGGCTAGCTCTAAAGGGAAAAGGAGTTGAAGGCCTTGCCCTTTAGGTGATTCACCCTCTTTTAGCCTAAAAACTTGTGCCAACATGCCTGGCCCATCTTATGTAAGGATGGTGCCACTTTCCCGGGGAGTCATTTCTGAATGTCCCTGGGAGTGGCAATGGTGCCTGGGTAAAATGAGCATGCCAGGCTGGGTGGGACTGCCACTCTAGAGGATCTCCAGTATGGGTCCCTACTTGTCACGAAAGGGTATGTGTCTAGCTCAGCCTGTTTGGAAGGGGAAATTCTGGCTGTTTCTGAGCACCATAATGAAGCAGAGTCAAGAACTGAGTCACTGGACAGAGAGTTGAGTCTCGGCTGTTGCTGCGTCCTCAGGCCTGTCATTCTTTGGACCTCAGATTCCTCTTATAAATGTAGGACTGGATTAGAGCCCCAGATCTATCCCAGCCCTAGCTGTCATTGCAGATAAACAACCAGTGTGTATACTCTGACATAACTGCCTAGCCACCCTGCCCCAGTAGACATCAGGTGGGAGAGCACTGCCTGACTGCCCTCACCACGAACTTGAGTGAGATGCTCTGGGGAAGCTCCAGGGAAGTTGTCCCACTAAGGGCAGTATTTTAACTTCTGGGGTCACAGGGCTTTACCAGAAGGGACCTTTGCCAGGGTACTCTAGCTATCAACCTCTTAAACACTCTCTGCATTAATTTCAGAAGCAAAAATAAAGCAAAGAGGCTGGCAAGATGTCCCAGCAGGTGAACACTCACCACTGAACCTGACAACCCGAATCTGATCCCCAGGACCCACGCAGTGGAGAGAGAGAGTCCACTCCTGCAGGCTCTCCTTCGACCCCACAGGTGAAAAGTATCATAATGGCATGAACACAGATGCACACACACTCGGGAACATGCACATGCATGTACACACACATGTACACACGCTCATACACACAAAGCATTTGAAAATCGCAAAATGACAGATTCATGCAGAAACCAGGTTGTTTTACCCATGTGCCCATGCGTTAGGCCATCTACCTTTCTTCCTTTTCTTTCTCTTGTCATTTCCTTCCCCCTTTTCCTTTTGTGTGTGTGTGTGTGTGTGTGTGTGTGTGTGTGTGTGTGTGTTGGGGGGATTGTTTCTCGAGGTGCTGGTTGGCCTGCAACTTGCAGCAATCTTCCTGCCTCTAACTCCTGTGTGCTGGGACCACAGACATGGACCACCACACTGGGCTCCATGTCATATTCTACTTCATGGTTTCTGTTTCCACACAGGCACGCAGTGGGTTCCACTTATCCTTCAAGTATAACTCTAGCTACTAGACAAGTTAAGATGTAAGGAACAGCAGCTGGTGCCCTGCCTTGATCTATATAAAGGGGGTCTTTGGTGACCAGGAAAACACAAGCAGTCCTTCAAATCTGTGGAACTTTCTAGACGTTATGCCTCCTTTGAACCTTATAGCCACCTTGTAGGAAGATAGCAAACACAGGTGAACTTACTCCCATGTTATACTAGATATATTAGAGGTGAAGCTGGGGTTTTCTTCTGCCGGAAGTCGGGCAGATAGGAGAAGTTGCTTGGACAGTGGACTCCACTGTTGTCAAATGGAGCCCGCACACCCTAACAGATCATTTGACAAGCCACAGGTTCCCAACAGCACTGGACCTTGTTCTTCAAAACCGCCAATGTCTGTTTCAAGAAAGCTCTGCTTCCCTGGCTCCCAGTCTTGGAGGGGGGGTGCGGGGAGGGTGAGGGAGGAGTGTGAGGGTGGAGGAGGGGAGACAATGGAGGGTTGGGATGGAGGTGAAGATCAGCCCAGCTTTCTCTTGTGGATTGGACCTAGGCTTTTCCCTCCCATCTGACTGACTTCTCTCCTTGACCCAGTCCTGCCATTCACAAGGTTCTGTCCAGGTGCAGCATAGATAATACCTAAAGTAGTTTATTTTTGGGTCCTTAGGCAAGGTAGAAATTATTGGCTGGCTAATCTCCATGGAGATTCAATCTAATTCCATCCCTTTCTTTAGGGAGGAAGTCTGACTCTGTAGCTAGGCAGGCCTTGAACTATATAGATCCTCTTCCCTAAGCCCCCAAAGGGTTGGGATTACACTCTTTCTAATGCAGAATTGCCTTTTGTGTGGCTATGGTCCTTACTCCGTTTTCAGAACTAAATTCAGGGTGCCAGATAATGCCCTAGCCATGACTGCATTTAAGGAGAAGCTCAACAGACTCTCCTCACTGGGGTCCTGCTTCCATTCTACAGCTTTTAGATTTTTTGTTGTTGTTGTTCTCAAGCTGGGCTGGTAAATGCTTCCCCCCACCCCACCCCCCCGCTCCCCACCCCCCACTTGTGGTCCTCTGTGATCCTTCGGGACCTCTTCTTGTATTTCTATTTACCCTGTACTCGTGAGTCACTATGCTGAGCTCTTGGGAATGGCTTCCACGCCCAGGCCTCTAGTTTCTGACTCACAAAAGTCAAATGAATGGCTCTGGGGTATGAGAAAGACACTACATCTTGGCGTCGATACTCTACAGAAGCCTAAGAAAGTCTCCAGAGAAATAAACAGTCCAGCTTCTTGTACCTCACACAGGGGGTTGCAGTGCAGATACGGGGTTGGCCACTGTGTGGAAGGCAGGTCATGGGACCACTTAGTAGTCTGGTTGTTGTAAAAAGATCCAAACAAAGCTAAGGGTAGATAGATCCCTTGGGAGAGTTTGTCGCCCGACATAGGACAGAATCTGGCTGGGAATGGGGGCCAGGGTGGTGATGTCATTCATTAACTCAGTCTTGCAACTCAGCGATGGGGAGCCTTCCTACTTAGGAGTATTGTGCATAGCTCCAGTTTTCTTAACTGGACAACAATGAGCTTGTTCATAGCGTTTTGAAAGTAGTAAATCCGCCCAGGCAAAGCCCACTCTGGAAAGCCCTAAACTTTATTGCACTGTGGGCACCCAGAGAAACAGACACAGACAGACACGCTGGATACAGGAACAGATATGACAGACACAGTCAGATGGGCATGACCTACAATCCTAGCACTGGGGAGGCTAACGCAGAAGGACCACAAGCTTGAGGCCAGCCTGTGCTACAAAGCAAGACCCTGTCTCAATAAAAATGAAACAAAACCTCCAAGTTAAACAAAAACTATAGACACAGATATGGCTGCACAGTCAGGTACTTGTACACATGCACACACATATGCACACATACACGCACACGTACCGCCCCCCCCCTATCATTCAAACATTTTACCTCCTGATTTTCCTGCAGCCCAGAGAAGTGAAGTGAAGGAATTAGCCCATGATCGCACAGTCTATTTCATCCTTTTTTTCCCTTCTACACTCCTGTTCCTTTCCTAGCTTCTCTAGCATGTAAGTCTAGATCATTGATCTAAAATCCTTCTTCCTCTTGCCTCTCTCTCTCTCTCTCTCTCTCTCTCTCTCTCTCTCTCTCTCTCTCAAAGATTTACACTGTAGCTGTCTTCAGACGCACCAGAAGAGAGTGACAGATCTCATTACAGGTGGTTGTAATGAGACAGATCTCATTATGAGATGGCTGTGAGCCACCATGTGGTTGCTGGGATTTGAACTGAGGACCTTCGGAAGAGCAGTCAGTGCTCTTACCCGCTGAGCCACCTCGCCAGCCCTCTTGCTCTCTTGCTCCCCTCTCCTCAGTCTGCCTTTCTCTGCCTCTACTACCCTCTTAACTCCTCTCCCCATGCCCTAAATAAACTCTATTCTATACTATTAAAAAAAAAATCCTTCTTCTTAGCCTGGGCATGGAGATGTATTAATCTTGAATCCTATCATTCAAGAGGCAGACACAGGTAGATCTCTGTGAGTTCATGGCCAGCCTGGACTACAGAGCAAGGTCCAGGATATTCAGGGCTCACCACACCACCACCACCACCACCAAATACCCATTTTCTTCTGCACTGTGGACACTTAAAGCTTTAAATTTCACTAAATGAATATTGCTTTAGCTATATCCCTAAATGTTGCTGGGCAAAGGTCTTCCAATGAGCCCATTGACTTGTGAGTAATTCAAAAGTGTGTTGCTTAATTTCTAAATATTTAGAGCTTTGTTGTATATCTTGTTACTGATTCCTGATTTAGGTTTGTTTTAGTCAGAAGGCACAACCTGCAATATTCCTGCTTAGAAATGTATTTGGACTTACTTTATAACCCAGGTATGGCAATCTTAGTAAATAATTCACTTGCACTTGAAAAGAATGTATATTCTGGGATTCTCAGGTTGGAGGGTGTATTTGTCCATCAATATCAACTAGGTCAACACAGTTGAAACTGCTGCTCAAGTCTTCTACAACCTTAACTATTTGTTTCTTAAATTTATTATTTGTGAATGTGCATGTGTGTGTGTGTGTGTGTGTGTGTGTTTGTGAGTGCATGTGTGTGCACATGTGCCACAGCATGCATGTGTGGAGGTCAGAAAACAACTTTCGAAAGTTGTTTCCTGGGCTGTAGAGATGACTCAGCGGGTAAGAGCACTGACTGCTCTTCCGAAGGTCCTGAGTTCAAGTTCCAGCAACTACATACATAGTGGCTCACAACCACCCATAGTGAGATCTGATGCCTTCTTCTGGAGTGTCTGAAGACAGCTACAGTGTACTTACATATAATAATAAATAAATCTTTAAAAAAAAAAAAAAGAAAAAGAAAAAAAGTTGTTTCCTTCCACTGGGAGTTCTGGGGGTTTAACTGAGGCAGTTAGCCTGTCAGGCTTGTCTATAGCTATACCACCCTGAATGTGCCTGATCTCAGAAGCTAAGCAGGGTTGGGCCTGGTTAGTACTTGGATGAGAGACTCAGGCCTGGTGCCTGGGAGCACGGGGTGCTGTAGGCTTTTAAAAAACAAACCAACAGCCGTGCAGTGGTGGCGCATGCCTTTAATCCCAGCACTTGGGACACTTGGGAGGCAGAGGCAGGCGGATTTCTGAGTTCGAGGCTAGCCTGGTCTACAGAGTGAGTTCCAGGACAGCCAGGACTACACAGAGAAACCCTGGGGTGGGGGGAACCAACAGACTGTCAGGCTCACTGAGCAAGTGCCTTTTCCTGCTGAGCGATCTCAACACCAGCCTGTGTCTGTGTTGGGATAAAGCCTAGGGCCTCCCACATGCTAGACAAGCACTTTACCTCGGCTTAAACCCCCAGCTGGTTTGTTTGTTTATTTATTTACTTAATCTTTGAGGCTTTTTTTGAGAGGTCTCTTGTAGCTTTGCCAGTCTTTGAACTTTCGGTGTAGCCTTGAACTAAGAGAGATAAGCATGCCTCTGCCTCTTGAGTGCTGGGAATAAGTTAAGTTCCTACCAGGAGACCATTGGTTGTTGTTTTTAATGTACATTTATTCTGCTCTTTGTTTTGTTTTGGGTTTGGTTTTTCGAGACAAGGTTTCTCTGTGCATACCTGGCTGCCCTGGACTCTCTCTGTAGACCAAGCTAGCCATGAACTTAAGAGATCTGCCTGCCTCTGCCTCCTAAATGCTGGGATTAAAGGCCTGTGCCACCATGACTGGCTTTGTTCTGCTCTTAATTGGGTTAGAAATGTTCAAACTCTCCATCTCTCCACAAATACCACATTTTAGGCAGGGAATCCTGGTTTATGCCTGTAGTCCCAGCTTTGGGGAAACTAAGGCAGAAGTCTAGTTGAGCTTCATAGTGAATCTGAAGGTAGCCTGGAGTTACAGAGTGAGACTTTGTCCTAAAATAAAATAAAAAACCCTTAATTCCCACTCCACCACATTTTATATGATTTCATTTCTACAGAATGTTCAGGATATGTAAATACGTACGGGCAGATCTTCTTGAGGCTTGATTTTGTTCTGGGCGTGTATGTATTACTTCCTTAACCCATCTCAGTACATCCTTAAAAACCTATTTTAGTCTACTTACAGTTACTATTACACCAATATAACACTTCCCACTTGACACATTCTGTTTTCTACTTCACACCAGACGCTTCCAATTCAGTAATGACAGCATAATTTCCTTTCCTACCCTCCCCCCCCCCCCCCCCCCCCCCCCCGTTTCTTGTTCTATTGTCAAACATCTTGCATGCGATGTTACAGAGTCCAATGTACTGGGCTATTTGGTCAGTCGTCTTTTAAGGAAATTCCAGTAAGGGACAATACACTCTGTGTCCGCCCCATTTCTAAGCTTTGGTCTACCTAGACCATCTTCAACACTAACACACGGCATCACTGCAGCCTCAAATGGATGCCTGGGGAACTCAACTTTTGTCTATTTTGTCTGGGCCAGACCTCTAACATCCTACAGATCCGCTCAATTTCCAAATCCAGTCTCCAGTCATATACCAGTTGTCCTCTGGTAAGCCCCACATTGTCTCAACTTGCACATGCCAGAGAAGTCCTCAGGCCAAGGTCTACAGTGAACCCCATACAGACGTACAGCATCCCCAAGCCTAGTTCCCTTCCTGGTGACACACTGCTCTGAGCACTCTAGCCGCTTCCAGAGCTCTAAACTCTGGATTTTGCCACCTCAGTTCAGCTGGACTCTGGGCTCTGCCTTTGCTCTATTTCCCTGCACTGCAGTCATGGAACTGCGTCCAAGTCAAGAACCAGGGACGTGGTGGGCTCGCCCTCAGGGCTTCCATCGATGAGGGCTATATTTCCCTCAGCGACCCAACACTCTGGTCGAGGGCCAGGCTGTGAGACAATGTCCCCAGATATTTTAGAGTTGGGAGAAGCTACCCTAGTGTGCCTTATCTGAATATTTGATCAACAGTATCTTCGAACTTAATAAGTACTGCTCTACTTCACCAAACCTTAAAGGGCCATTCTGCTTTATGTTTTGGTTTGGTTTGGTTTTGAGTTTTTGATACAGGACTTCATGTATCCCTGGCTGGCCTCAACTTCACTATGTAGTCAAGGATGACCTTGAATTTCTGATCCTTCTGCTTAGACCTCCCAAATGCTGGGATCACAGGCATGCATCATGGTGCCTGATTTTTATGAGACATAAAATTGTCATATGAACCATAAAAATATGGCTATTTGTCATAGCCATAGTTACTGCAACATTATTAGGAGCTGCAAGCCCTCTGCTGCTCGTTGGTCAATGCTGAAAAAAAAAAAAAAAGAGCATTGTCTCACAAGCTTTGTTCTGTGTTGTTGTTGGAGAGCCAGATTCCTGGCCAGGAGCTCCATATCCAAAGCTCAATGCTCTAAGATAACAATACAGATAATTCTAACATCAACAATGTTGAGAACAACTTCTTTGTACAGATTTCTTTCCATGTAGTAGGTACTGGGCTGAGTGTTTAAGATACGTAATTTCAATGAAACCATACATCAGTCTTGTGAAACAAGCATTATGGATGCCTACTGGATAAGTGACTTACCCTGGTGTACATGCAAGTCTGGAAGCCCATGTAAGCAATCGACATTTTAACCATGCACAGAAACACAGGTAGACTCTCACATACAACTCTGTTCTCGCACAGACACACAGAGATGCACACTATACATTTCCAGAGCATGTATATATTTTTTTTCTATATATAGTCCTAGCTGTTTTGGAACTCACTCTGTAGACCAGACTAGCCTTGAACTCAGAAATCTGCCTACCTCTGCCTCCTAAATGCTGGGATTAAAAGCATGCACAACCACTGCCCGGCACATGCATACTTTTAAAACATTTTTTTTTATGCCCAGAACTTAAAATCCCCTTCCCCCAATTTATGTTAAATGGATCGAATGGGACTCAATCTGCTAGATATTAAGTTTCCCAAGCATACCCCAAGATGAAATTCTCCACATCTGGGGCCACCACAGGCATGGGCAGCAGAGATACTGTCTCTGTTCCTCTGCCAGGGATTGCCTAAGGGGAGGAGGGGTGGGACTCTTAGCAAAACTTGGCTTTGTAGGCAGAAGCCTTCTCCTGAGACCTTAGGACTCTTGATGCTGTAAGAGTAAATCCAGAGAGACAAGCGAATCCTTATATGTGAAAGGGGAGAGTTGCCTCCTCTATTGCAAAGAGAAGAGCTGAATGAGTCCAAGAGAGGATTACCTGTTAAGATATTCCCAGCAGTGATGGGAACTAGTGAAATGGAAGAAACCGGGCAGGGGAGCGAGTCTGGACATAGAAGCTGGACTCAAGTGTTGAAAGCTTACTCCCACTTCTTCTTTCAATAGTGGAGACCTAGGTTCTATTCTTGAGAAAAGAACAGATGTTTTGGGGCTAGAGAGGTGGCTCAGCAGCTAAGAGCACTGATTGCTCTTGAAAAGGTCCTGAGTTCAAATCCCGGCAACCATATGGTGGTTCACAACCATCCGTAACGAGATCTGACTCCCTCTTATGGAATGTCTGAAGACAGCTACAGTATACTTACATATAATAAATAAATCAATCTTAAAAAAAAAAGAAACATGTTTCTTGATGCGCGCGCGAACGTGCACACACATGAAATTGTTGCTAGTACAATCACAAAGTGGAAAATACACCTTTTACATCAATCCCACTTCACCTAACAAAGGTTCCACTATGCTACCCGCACCAAGCAGAACCGAGGAAAGTGAAATGAGAAACCTTTTGACGTTTATCTCTGTCTCTTCTCCTTTTCTCACTTTTGGTCCAAAAACACTATTTAAAACTCCCTAATACTCGCCTCTGCAGACTATCCTCGTGTGACAGATCAAACTAGTTTTGAGCAGTTTAAAAGGCTTGCTTTCAATAAGCAGGAAAGCTTAAGGCAGGAGGCCACAGTCACTCTGGTCAGTCAGCAGTACCCTCTGCATTGCACTCAAGGTGTCGGGACATTTGATGGGTGAGCAGCTAGTCACCTCAGCTTAGCAGTGAAGGCCGGGGTTCTCTCCCAGCTCTAGCCTGCCTGTCCCGTCTGGTACCTGTGTCCTCCTGACCCTGCTAGTTAATGAGGGATTGCAGGCCTGTGTGGTCCCAACAGCTCTGGCTTAGGGAGTAACCCTGTCCCATCTCTTTGTAAGCTGTCAGGGCAAAGGGACCCAGCTGGTCGCTCAGAGGGGACCGCGGGTGATGTCCCCCGCTCCGCCAGGCACACCCCGTACCTCTGCCTCCTGGCGCAGCTCCGGGTGTCCGTGCTGGGTGGGCTGTGCGTTCTGGCAGCCCCACAGCAACAGAGGCAGGGCGCGCAGCAGGAGGTTCAAGCGAGCTACCATCACAGCGAGCTGCTGGGCAGGGGTGGTCAGCTGTGCCCGACTCCCACGAATGCCAGTTCGCCCCGGCCCGCGTGCGGACCCACCAGATCCCTAGGCTCTCCAACGCCTGGCTCCACTGCCGCTGGAGGTTGGTCCCGCACCCGCGATGCTGGCCTGCTGGTCAGTCAGCCCGAAGACCGAGGGGGCGGAGAGGGGCGGGAGTGC
>JADRCC010562331.1:0-16792 GCA_019843855.1 Hylomyscus alleni
CCGGGCCAGATATTGGGCCAGGCTTACTGGAAATGAGTAGAAAGTTCCTAAATCCTGTTAAATGATGTGTTTCCAGGGAGTTTCTGCCTCCCAGCCTGCTCCATGAACTTTTCCTAAGAGATATATCAAATGCCTGCTCACTTGTGCTAGGGCACCAACAAAGGACAGAAGTAAGGATTTCATTAAAGCCTAACTTCATGAATAAATGCCTTACTGGGCTTACTTATTATATGTGAGGGGTTTATTTAAAATATTGTCAGTGATGGCCCAAAAGACAGATCACCAAAAGTTCTAACTCTAGCATACATGACTGCTTTCCATAGCAGCACCGATGGGGTCCCCATTCCTCAATACTTTGTATACTCTATCAAGTTCTCAGACTAACTCATGCAGCTTGGGTAGAGTCATATACAAAGAAGTATCTAAAATCTGGGGTGAGGTACAATGATCCTCGTTACCTCCTTCTGCCACATGGGAATGTCAGGAGGTCCAATCTCAAGTGTACCTTGCAAGTAGTCAGGGCTGCCCTGATGAAGATGGTAATGCCTGCTTGGAGAACAATATTCTGTAGCCCCAAGAAATAGAGTTGTATTATGGGGAAGCAGAAGGGTACTAGAGTCAAAAAATCCACACTTAAAAGCTCATCCACTCCCTTCAAACAAATGAGTACCAACCGTGGACCGTGGGGATGTTAATTCCCGACACCTCATCAGGTTATAATACTTAGGAATGCATTTGGGCAAATAAGGATCAATATTGGTTGTGAGTTCTCTTAGTCTGCCACACCCACAATGTGAGTAGGTCTCAGGTTTAAGATAATTGCTGGTAATACTCTCTCCTTCCCATCGTATTTCCTCATCAGTCATACATGCAAATTTTACATCCCAATTCCTTCTGATGGGCTTACTGACTTAATATCACCACCTGCCTTCCTATATCTACCCTTAGAGCCATAATCCTGTTGACCTACTTGTAACTCACTAATGTGATAACTGCTTTGGACTATAATTATCTCACTTTGCCCTTTTTTCATTATATTTCATCATGAATGGTTTCATTTTTTTTCTTAGTTTTACTACTTCCTTCTGGACTTCTCAGATTACCCATTGGGTTTTCTTAATTTTTTTTTATAACTATGGTTATGTCTGCATTCAAACTGACCTCATCAGCTTCCTCCAGAGTCTGCTACCTTTGCTAAGCATTATCCGTATGACTGGTACAGTAACCCGACTTTCCTGGTTGCTCACAACCTGGGCCCTTTCCAGCTTCCCATTGTTTCGCAAACTTTCTTCCTTATCTGGCCAATGGGAAGGGCTGAGGATATGAATAAAGGGGATAAAAATGTCACCTATGAGTTCAAATCCAGAGCTTAAGAATTTGAAAAAAAAATAGACATGCTGCTAAAGATAAAGAATACCTTTTTAAAAGAGTACCTGGCTCGCCACCCCCTAAAAAGTTAAATAGGCTATTCCAGGAAATGGTCAGCCTCTTTTACTGTGCTGTTCAAGCTGTGTTGGACAGACCTAACTCTCTGAGGAGGAGAGAATAAATATATTACCTACCTAATAAAAATATAGTACATCTTCACAATAGAATACTATTTGGATGTAAACAAAAATGAAACTGAGACATTTGCAAGAAAATGTATGGATCTACAAAGTTTAATATTAAGAAAAGTGACCTAGATTCAATAAGACATAAAAGAAAAGAAAAGGAAAGAAAAGAAAAGGAAAGGAAAGAAAAAAAGTGTTATCGCTCTTATATAGATCTTTTTTTGTAATGTAGGACACAGACATATAAAAATGAGTATAAATGTGGGTAAAGAAAAGAGCAGAACAAAACAAAAAACTGCAAAGAAGACCAAGAGAGATAAAAAGAAAGTGTGGTAGAGATGTTAGGAAAAGCCACAAGTGACATGAAAGCCAACAGGAGACTAGATGGCGAGGTTCTAACAGATAAAGTGTCCAAAAGGTAAGACAGATGAGTGAGATGGGAGTCTGCTAAAACATTTTGTTCACAAGTAGGATGATGAAATGTAATACGTGAAAAATAAATTGAAAAAAAATAAAATAAAAAAACTGAAAAAAATTAAAAAGAATCTATCCTAATCAGCGCATGATGAAGCCCTGCAGCATCCCTCAATCCCTGAAGCCCTGCGGCATCCCGTGATGCCCCGGATGCAGAAGAGAGGGGTCCTGTGTGTGAGGAGTGAAACAGAATATCCTGAGAAACGAGGGATTAAGAAGAGATCTCTTCTCACCTTAACTTTAAATTATAATTCCAGCGGGAATAAAATTTGCCTTCTCAGCCATTTTCACAGCATTTAAAGAACACAGATGAAATGTCTGTTTGGAAACAGGATTTCCATTTACAGTTCTTATCACTAAACAAATATTTACCCAATGCTTGCAATGAGAAATGTTTAATAAGGATGAAATGAGCAGCTGTTTGCAAGGACCTGGCTTAGACACACATGAGCAACAGATGGGAGTTCCCTTGGCCACTCGGTCAGGTTGGTATGCAACTCTGGAAAAAGCCTGTTGTTTAATTTGAGGATTAGCAATAGCCTTGTCTCTGTTCAGCTGTTTTAAATTAAAATGAAAAGCCCTTGTGATGATTACTGTGCTGTGCTTGAAGCATGGTAAACACCTGCCCCACCACTAGCGAGCATTGTACATCCACAGATTACTGCCTTCCATTCAGCACTGAGGAAATATGTGTGTGTGTTCTCCATCGTGTTCTAGATATTATACTACTTGCCCGGGGACAAGGATTATCGTTGGATTTGCTTGAAGTCTATCACAGAGACAAAACTATGAAACACTTATAGAGATGTTGACAAAAATGACAAGAGGGGAACTTCCTTTCGTGATGTGCTTGTCACGTTTTCGGCCTCTGATAGGGATGGGGAGCAAAGAGTTCAGTCATTAGTCAGTTCATTTTGTGTGAAGGAAAAAAACAATACACCAAGTCAAAGCACAGACTAGTTATAAAAGGACTCTGATCTAGAGAGGAAGATGACATTGCTAATGATGAATGTATAGAGGAAATGCATTAGGTGAATCAGATTGTCACCTTTTGTTTCAAACCATGCAAAAGGGACAGGGGCCATGCCCAGAGTGTGTCAACCAAGACAGTAATTCTTTCTGGGTAGTAACTCTTTGGTAGGCTACTCATGGCTGGGGCTGCTTCCCAATAGACGTATTTTTTTATTGTTTTTTTTTTTTTTTTTTTACCTAAACTTTTCAACTTTATAAATGTCATGAATAATTTTTTGCCTCTGTGTAACATCTTCATGCTTCTTCGTCTTCATTGTGTGTAGTGCAGCTCTGATTGTCTCTACCTTCTGGTTATTTCCTGAGGTATTACTAAGGCCAAAGACATGGCACACCAGCGAAGGACAGCCAACTCATGGTCACTAGCTTCAGAGAAAGGAGACACGACCATCAGTGGTACAACCCATGTGGTTGTGCTGATATGACACAAAGGGAAAAGAGGCTGTACTTGTTGGTGAGGGGTCTAAAGACATTGCCTCCCAATGGCCCAGAGGCCAGCCTGTAATTATTACACATGAAAAATCACTGCACATTCTGATGTTCTCTGCTGGCTGTCCTCCAGTATGTTACCTCCCTGGCTTGACTACTGAGCCTTTTACAAAGCCAGGGATAAAGACTGACTCTTCCTAGGCCACTTCTGTTGTCATGTCGATCAACCAGATCAGCTAAACCTTGTGATGCCTAAGCCAAAAATGAAATGCAAAGTTCTGGGACCAGCAATTATGAAAACTTTCAAGACAGCAGCGGACCGTTAAAGCGAGCAAGGCCTTTAAACTTCTTGTGAATGCCTTGGTCAGAGGCTACTGCTGCTCCACTCCACGCTCCCTCACCAACAGGCTACGCGTACTCACATGGCCCTAGAATTCTGCAAAAAGCCTCCTACTGACATGCCTCGGGGAGGAGCCCTCCCCAGAGAGCTCAGTCTGGGCCTGTTCCCCTCAGTGCTCCTTTCCCAGAGCTTTGTTCTCTGCTTCGACTCAGCTGAGTTTCTGGTGCTGATGGGTAACAACAGAATAATGAAAAGTGAAGCAATCCACGCTTACTCGGGGCAGAGGCTGTACGGCGAGACTTGCAAGCCCTGTGACAAGAGACAAACTTCAGTGGGAGGATGCTTGAGCTTTTCAGTCCCGCTCCTGGTCTTTCCCCCTTGTGGTTTGACCATGAGTACCGGAGTGTTTTTAGACGTGCATCCGCCTGACATTCAGCGAGTGCCTGCTATTTGCCAGGCGCTGCACTGATTTCTGGGAACACAAATATGGATGCGTTTGTCCCCAGCCTTTGAAGTACTTTCTTCTAAGGCTGTGATTCTCAACCTTCCTAATGCTGTGACCCTTTCTTCATGTTGGAATGATCCCTCTCCCACCCATAAAATCAGCTCACTGCTGCTTTATAACTGTAATTTTACTACCGTTATGAATCATATGTAACTATCTGATATGCAGGGTATCTAACACGTGACCCTTGTGAAGGGGTTCTCTGAACCCCTTGAGGAGCGCGACCCACGGGTTGAGAACCATGGTTCTAGAGAGACCCAGCAGACAGACACAAAAGAGCAGAGTGGACAAGGAGGGAGACTTCATGGAGACACAGAGCAGCTTGTGACACTGGAAGAAGTATGGCTGGGGCGGGGAGGGACAGAGTACGGGGAGGGGCTGCTGGGTTTGCTTTTTGTTAACCACTCTAGTCAATGCAAATCAGGCAGTTATGAGCAAAACCACAACTGGTTCCAGTTCTTAAAGCAAATCAGGCTTCGTTTCAGATTCCTTACCGAAGCAGAGATTTTCTTCTATACCCTTTGCACGTCTTCCTATACAATGATCTCTCAGCCAAATTCACATACTAATCTCCATCACTGTCCAGATCAAATATCTGGTTATTTGGAACTTGCCTGGTTCTTTTACATTTCTGCTCCAAATTCCTCTAATATTCTCCTCTGGCTACATACACATATGGGTCAGGCCTCCTGATATTGTCCTCTAGCCACATAATATATATGGGTCAGGTCTCCTGGTCCTCTTCCTTATGGGCTCTGACCTTATGCTTGCCTCCTCACCTTTGTAGAATCTAGTTTGAACCAGAATCTTGTTCAGTCAATTTATCAAAAATCCCCAGACTTTGGCATCAGTCTTTATCTCTCCCCATTCTTTTATCTCCCTTGTCTGTCTTTAGCAAAAATTGTTTTGTTCATCCAGTAAAAATTCTCCTACCCGCTCGTATTTTACCCTGTTGATTTTCCATGCGTGAATTCCCACCCCGTTCCTCAGCTACTAACTCTTACTTCTTGTTGTTAGAGTCAGAGTGACCTAAGTCCATAGCAAGGCCCCACTGCTGACTGCTGGGGTCCCCTGCACCCCACTCTATAGTTCCCCCTTGAATAAAATCCCCATTGCCATCTTTTGTAAGTGTCACAAATGTTTCTTTAACATTTTTCACCTGTTCCCCTCCAAATATCTGGGCTGAGAATCTACCACATGTAGTCTTGCACTGGGGGAGGCAACTACCTCTCCATTGTCTCTGCACTATGAACTTATCTGTGTCCTCTCGAGGCATGACCTAGCAGTCTCTTGGTAGCCGCAGTTGTAGTGCGGCATGATCTGCCTGATCTAAGGCTGCTCAGTGCCAGGATCTACAAAGATAGCTCTCAGAGCCTGGTCTTCTGGGCACCATCTAACTCCTACTACTGATCTCGTCATAGGAACTCTTATTTCCCTAATTCGTGACCTGAATATAACTCAAGGACTTCAGAAAGACAAAACTTGGAGGTGCTACTGTGGGAACCACTTTTCTCATCCACTTGACCCTTTGTCAAAAGTCATGGGTGTAGAAGACTAGTTTCAATGTTCAATCCTCTCACAGATATTTCCCTTAATTTCAGGGAACATACTCCAGAAAATACTCATGCTTCCCAAGAGCTCTGTGCAGCTTCCTGAGTCCAAGGTCTAAGCTTGGTGTGACCTTCCCACCCACACCCTTGGGCTTTTCTTCCACTGTGAGCAGGGTACACCTTCATATCCCAGATTCTTCCCAAATCTCTGATGAACCCTGTCTCATGAGCTTGAAGCTTTGGTTTCTTCTGATAAAACATCTTCCTGTCTGTTAAGTTCTCTAATCCTTGGCTTTTTAAGATCCCTAATCTCATTGATGCAAACAGCTTCTCTTTATTTCAGTGATCTCTTATCAGGTCTTCACAATGTAGAGGTTACTGAGGAAAAAGGTCAGATTTTAATAAGATAAATAGGTGACACATTATGTAAAAGAATAGAAACTTATTCAGTAGTTCATAGATTCCCCTGAAGTAACAGGCCGGGCGGTGGTGGTGCACACCTTTATTCCCAGCACTTGGGAGGCAGAGGCAAGCGGATTTCTGAGTTCGAGGCCAGCCTGGTCTACAGAATGAGTTCCAGGACAGCCAGGGCTACTCAGAGAAACCTTGACTCAAAAAACCAAAACCAAAAACAAACAAACAAAAAAGAGCAGTAACACAGCACTGGCCAGAACTCAAATACAGTTGTTTGTTTGGTCCAAGTATCTGGTAACACTTAAAAATTAAGAGTTTGCATATAGAAGTGTAACATCTCAGTTTTCTTAAGTAACTAAGAATTTAGCAAAAATGGATCCTCTTTCCGATGAAGCAAGTGTTTAGGGTTTAGGGTGTTCCCTGGTGTGGGATGAATAATCTACATTGTCACAGAGTCAACCAGCTATTTTATGAATTTTTCATTTCTGCTCAGGCTTCGTGGAGCACGCCACTCACTGACAAAGTAAAAGATAAACCTAAGGGCTCATAGAGGAAGCCATCCTGGGTACTGTTGTGGAAGTAGTTCGGCCAGAGCTTGGGAGGCTTTGTATAAGTAAGAGTGGAGAAAAGAGGAGGAGAAAAGAAGAAGGAAGGGGGAGTGGAGGAGAAGAAACTGCAGAAGGAGGAGAAGGAATAGGAGGAGGTGAAATAATAGGAGGAGACTTCTCTCAGGAAAAGGAAGATGAAGAGGAGGAAGAGGAACAACAGGGGAAGGTGACCCGGTTTCCTGCTCAAGTAAGGAGGTAAACTCTTACCTAGAGAGGAAGACCATTGCTAAACATTGACTTTAAATAAATAACCAGAGTCTGTCGGGAGCCATTTTGCCTGCTTCTGTAAAAGCCTGTCTGTCAGACAGAGTCAAGTCCTGGCTTGCTGATTCGTATAATGATAAGAGGGTGAAGCTCAAGTCGAGGGGCTGAATGTTCTGTTAATCTTGGAGGAAGGAACAGGGAGGAATAGGAGACATCCACATGGGTACAGATATTGAATGTAAGTCTGCCATTGTCTTTGCTGGCTTGTGACTTTGTTTCCCATGATGCTGTAAATACATAGAGCTTAAGAGAATTAAAGTCGAGGCTGATGCAGAACTTACTGGACAACGCTCCTGATTTCTAACCTTTGTCTTTGAGTCTTCTTTTCTGTCTTTCCTATAATCCTCACTCCCCGCTCAGAGGACTGCTCAACTTCATACCAGCAAGACTCATACAAGAGAAAACTTAGAGAAGATGTTCACCAATTAGAAGCAAGCTGGCAGCATCTAACAGAGATATAATTTTGATGGGCACAGCATGCTTCAGGTAGAACTGAGAGAGCTTTGTTAGGGACAAATAGAAATGCTCTACGTTCTCCCAAGTATTTTAAAGGGGAACCCTTCATTGTAAAAGACAGATTAACAAGGAAAAGAAAAAAAGGTTAAGTAACAGCACAGTGCAAATCATACAGGAGAAGCCTTGGTGGGGATCAGCTCAGCTCATGGCCTGAGATCTCCACTGTCTGCCTGATGAAAGACAGAGTTGTCTCCAGCAAAGAGAGTATATCCCCCATGGTAATAAAGGCAAGAGACAGCTTCTTTTATTTGCTCGGTTTTGTTTGGTTGTTTTTGTTTTTAATTGCTTTTTTTTTTTTTTTTGGTTTTTTGAGACAGGGTTTCTCTGTGTAGCCCTGGCTGTACTGGACTCACTCTGTAGACCAGTCTAGCCTCAAACTCAGAAATCCGCCTGTCTCTGCCTCCCAAGTGCTGGGATTAAAGGCATGCGCCACCACTGCCCGGCTTTAATTGCTTTTAATTAAATTTTCTTTTCATCTAGATAACCCATATTACAGGCAAACAATTCCCAGGGCTATAGGAAATCTCTTTGTTCTTTTCACCTATAAAAAAGTATGTGAAGCTAGAATTTGTTGCATAATATACAACACTGAGAGCTCTCCTGCCTTATCTCTTCCTCGACCAATCCCCTTCCCGTTAAATACCTCATGTCACAAAGGCCTCTACACTGCATCAAACTTGAAATGGTTACCTAGCTAAAGCCCTTCTGACTTCACTGTTTCAAAGCTTACCATTAAGTTATAGCTGAGCATTTGCATGATTTTCTGGTTAGTGGTTACTGTCCAACTAGACTTTAAGACAAGGGAATGCTGTAGGCTTTACTCCCCACTGGTATCTGTAGGAAGGGACATCTAAGTGAAGATGTAAAAGAAAGGTGGACAACAATAAGGAAAGAATGAGGTTATGTCACTGAATTGTGCAAATGAAGTTCTACCTTCATATGCCTTTTGTAATAGGTCAAGTTCAAGTAGGAATTCAAGACTATTTATTAAGTTAATGGTTAATATTCAGGTCAGACTTTTACTGTTTTTTTTAAATTCTCTTTAAAAAAATAAAATAAAATGGTTCTTCCTTTGCCCAAAAAGGTGAGGCTAGAACAAGACAGCTCTCCTCTCATAAAGAACCAGAGCCACACATGAAACTCTTTCAACAACTTTCCATATACTGATCAGTAAGTGTGAATAGCTTTGGTCCTGGTCTAAGAGCAAGAAATCAACCTGACCCTCTCATTGTCCCAGTTTTCTGCAGGGTGGCAAGTTTCAGGTCACAGGAAAGGAAAACCCAGGCAGACAAATACAGAACACCAGTAAGTCTGAGGCATCTCTTGTTTATCGGGCAAAGCATCAAAGAGTAGGAAGTTACACTAAGCTCGTTCAAGAATCTTCTTAGACCAGAATACTAATGCCCTTTGTTTGAAGACTCATATGCATTAGTATTAATTCGAGCTGGAATTCTATGAGGGTGGAGAGGAATAGCACATGAGAACAAGCTGAACAACTTCAAAAGCTAAAGAAAATCTGGGGCTGTTTTGGATTTTCATTCCCACCCAGAATACAACTGAGCAACCAGCTCTAGCCAGATACCATATAAAAGTGTCCTATCCTGCTAATAAGATCAAGCTAGCCCTAGAGTTGAACATTCTATACCCAAGTTACTGAAGCTCAGAAACAAGTCTATAGAATCAAAATGAGGGCTGGAGAGAAGGCTCAGAGGTTAAGAGCACTGTCTGCTCTTCCAGAGGTCCTGAGTTCAATTCCCAGCAACCACATGGTGACTCACAATCATCTGTAATGAGATCTGATGCCCTGTTCAGCCCTGCAGGATACATGCAGGCAGAACACTGTATACATAATAAATAAATAAATCTTAAAAAAAAAGAATCAAAGTGATAGCTGCCTGTGATGCAATAGTCAGCCTTCTTAAAATTAACACTAACAACAGGATTTATCTCATCTAATATTCAATAAAAATAAATTGGCATATGAAAGGAAAGCAGTACAATACAGTCTACGCTCAAGAGAATCATCGACCAATTGAAAGAGTGAACATGAATGATAAAATTAATATACAAGGTTTTGAAAAGTTATTGTAATTTGGGGCTGGAGTGGTAGCTTATTGGGTAAGAGCAGAGCTGATTTTCCAGAGGATGCAAGTTCAGTTTCCAGTGCCCACACTAAGTGGCTCACAGACACCTGTAACTTCAGCCCCAAAGGATCTTTCATCCTCTTTTGACTTTCATGGTCATGCACACACATGTAGAATACACTCATATAGACAGACATATTTACACATAAATAAAAGATAAATTAGGTTTTAAAATAGTTATTGCAGTAGTGTGCATATTAAAGGAAAACATAACTCTGAATAAAAAATAAAATTCATAAGATAAGAAGGTTGTTGTAGAACCAAAGTCCAAAATACAGAATGGGAACTGTTTGACCTTATAGCAAATCCAACACTAGCAAAACTGTGAATCTGTACGTAAACATGTGATCTGTGATTCGAAGAGTAAGGGCACAAAAATATGAGCAATGCTCAGTGCTGAGACAGTATCACGAAGTCTACTGCGTATGCTCAGTCTCACACAAGGATGAAAGAAGCAAATAAGTGCTGTTCACACGTATGTGTGTATAGAAGAGATTTGTCCTAAAACTTCAATTCCAATTGTTCTAATTGCCAACATTCTTGAGACCTCTCAACAATGACATAGACAAGATGTCATAGTTAAATTGCTAAACAACTGTCATAAATACAAAATATTACAACCACCAGAGAAAATGGGGAACATTGATAAGAAATGCCACAGATGTATCATCAGAAGAAATTGGAATAGAGGGTAATAAAGTCATATTGCTAAAGTGGCAAAATAAAATTCTTTTGGACCCAGGATGATGTGTACAATGAAAATATCTTTAAAATATGCATTTAAACAAAGGTTTAATCTACAAAAAGAAATGCCGGGAGTGAGAACCATATAAACATAAGATTTTTCACCATACAAAAAGTTGTTCTGGTTTGGCAAGGTTGTTTAATGGGTAAGGATGCTTGCCAAAGAAATTGGACAAATGTGAGTTCAATCTCAGGGAACCCCATGCTGGAAGGAGATAATCAATTCTCAGATGTTCTCTGGTGTCTACAAATGCACTATCATACACACACACTATACACATACACACTTTATTTAAAGCAAAAATAATGACTATCTAATTTGTAAGGTTTAGAACCTATGAGCATGTAAAGAGGGATGAAGATGGGAAAGAAGAAGTGAAAGTGATCTGCTATGGGGTCAGGAAGCAATGGAATTGCACTGCTGTGGGGTTAGGAGCAATGGAAGCATAGGTACTTTTTGTGGGAATATTAAATGAATCTACCCCACAAACGGTCTTTCCCACCGGATCACGTTCTTGAGCTGATACCATCAGGCAACATCATGTCCTGGCGGGCTCTTTCTATTTTCTCCCAGCTAGCAGCAACATCTAGCTCACATGCAACTCCTTACACACCCCCACAATCATTCATTCAACGCCTAGAACCCGATAAAGCATAACCCTCAAGGTTCAATTATCTAATAAGGTTTATATAATAGTAAGATTACAATTACAAGATGCCAATACAATAATTTCAGTGGCAAATGATAAAGACAAAATTTGACCCAATCAATTTAACCTTGTAAAAACCTTAGCCTGGTTATAACCACGTGAGGTCTGATTCACCATCTTCCTCTGACTTCGTTATCAAGCCTTTGCCCTTCTCCCTCTGACTTTTCTCCTCCTCAACTTCTAACTCCACCTCTCTCTATTCCTGTCCAGTCATAGGCCTGTCACTGCCCTAATGTGATTGGACAGAGGAAATGCTGCAACAGGTACTGCTATGGGGTCATGCTGTTTTGTGTTCAAAATGACACAAACCCCCTGACAAAACACCGATGTATAGCGAATAAGTCAATTACACAAATTACATACTGATTGTGAAAGGAGAAAAAGAGAGTCAGACAGGTGGCTCACATTTATAACCCCATCACTCTGGAGGCTAAGGTAGGAGATTGGCATAAATTCCAGCCCAGCTAGGACTACTTAGTAAGCCCTAATCTTGAGAAATAATTGAGGGAGTGTGAAAAATAAGGAATAAGTAAGAAAAATAGAGTTAGGGTGGTAGACCTAAATATAATTTTATTAAAAACTACACTAAAAGTACAGAATCTACATATTACCTTTGGTTTTGATGTTCTAATGCTTATTTCCACTGGTGTTAAAAGGCTGATTTATAAAAAGCCATGTAATGTAGGAAATGCCTCTTTAACAACTCAGACACTGAAAGTTTAAAAGTAAAGGGAATACTGGGGTGGGTGTCCTGACATGTAGCTTTAATCTCAGTATTTGGGAAGCCAAGGCAGGTGGATTTCTGTTAGTTCAAGGCTAGCCAGGGCTACATAGTGAGACCTGTCTCAAAAACAAAAACAAAAAACAAAAAACAAAAAAACAAAAAAAAAAATTTAAAAAAAACAAAAAAACCAAACAAACCCTAGAAATATGAGAGACTTTGTAGCCGAAATCTCAAGAAAGATAGGTTGACTTTGTTAATATCAGAAAACAGACTTTCAGAATTAGAGGTCAATAAAGCCACTTCATAATGATGGTAGCCAATTCAACAAGAACTCATATAACTATCTGAAAAATGCTTATCTTTGATTATAAACTTCAAAATAGATTAAAACAACTGGAACAGAGTTCAGTGGTAGAGCTCTTCCTTGGCAGATTTGAGGTCCTAGTTTCAATTCTCAGGACAGTTGAAAAATTAATAGTAGAAACCATAACAATTTATTATGAGAAAAAATATTAAAACTCACAGCTACAGGTGAAAAAATGTTGGTAGTGCTTTTCTCTTAGTACTTGACAGGAAAATAAATGGTAAAGATCCGGTGAGCTTACAGAACCATCAGCGCACCTGGCCTGAAGGAATGCTACATCCAATAAAATCAGAGCACACTTCACAAATACAAATGCAACATCTGCTATGTAGATCACATGCTGGACCACAAAACATATCTACATTTTTAAAACCCTTTTATGATGCGGTGCATGTCCTGTGTCCTCTGCCAAACGTCGAATTAAAATAAAGGCAGTAGAAAACAGGATCTGATAGAATCTCCAGATATTCCAAAATTAGTCAACACATTTATAAATATCTCATTAGTTTCAAGAAAACACAGGCTTTCTGTTTGTTTTTGGTTTTGCTTTGTTCAGTTTGATTTTGGTTTTGGTTTTGGTTTGTTTTGTTGAACAAGATCTAGAATGAATAGACCAGAGTTAACAAATTACCATGCCAGTCTCCAGACAGCATGGTTCATACCTAAACTATGATAGCAAATTATTCATCACTAATTCTAGAAGCTGCTCACCCCAGTGTTAGTTTGTTAGTTCCCGAAGCATCAGGCAAATAACAGATATTGATTAGGAGTTGGAATCATCTCTACTAGTTTTTCCAAAGCCCAGGGGCCACTGGTTGCTAGGCATCTCAGACTCAGTTCGCCTACCATTTTAAAGATGTTTCCTCTTTGTTACTGAGAAACTTACAGGAAACCTTAAAAAAAAAATGGATGAGCCAAAGGAAGAATTGGTCAACAAAGATGAAAATGCAGTTACCAAGCAGAAAGTTTAAAATGTGGGAAGTGAAAGATGTGAATTGAAGACAAATGAAAAAAAAAAATGTCTAACATGGGGATGTTAACATTGTCACCTTTTGAGGGGAATTTCGTGCAAGTGTCATGAGGTGATTGCTTACGATGAAAAGGATGGAAGTACTCCAAACGAGACAGCACTAGCGACACCTTCCCACCAGAAGACACTCTGCTGTGTCACACTGTGGAAGTTCAAAGGGACAAGGAGAAGGAGGTGTGACAATTAGGTCCTTTGCACGATGGGTGCAGTCATCAGTTCAGCAGGATCTAGACTGACTTGGGAGATGGTCCTCTGGGCATATCTCTGAGAGATCATCATGATTTCATTGACTGACATGGGAAAATGCCTTCATTGTTGGCGGCACCATTCCCTGTGCTGTACAAATGGAGAAAAAGAGCCAGGCAGCCAGGCAGCAGCATCTCTCCCTCCCTCCCTCCCTCCCTCCCTCCCTCCCTCTCTCTCTCTCTCTCTCTCTCTCTCATTTGGATGTGATGTGACCAGCTATTTCAATCTCCTCCTGACTTCACTTCCTCATGGGAAGGGATGGTGTTTGTACTGTGAACTAAAATAAATCCTTTGCTTCTTAAGTAGTTTTTTTTCCTGTTTTTTCAGAGCAAGAGGAAAAACAACTAAGATATTTTGTATAAATAAATTTCACCCTAAGAAGTAGAATGCACTGTTCAAAAGACTTCTGGTAAGTTTCTAATTGTGTGAATATATACATATTATACAATACATAATAATATAAAACCTGGCACTTCACAATCTCTAAGTATGGAGTGAACACATTCCCGCACGGTAGAACTGTCACTGTCATTTAACTTATGAACTTTTTTAGTTTCTAAAATGGAAACGTGGGAAGTTCACATGCATGACCAGATAAATATTTACAAAGAAGCAAATATTCCAATGTGTATATTATTTTAAATTATAGGAAACTTTAAAGCATTCATTTCATCATTTGAATAATTTCCTACACCTGTATAATACAAAGTGAGAAATTTTTTGATAGTGAGGGTTTTTAATGCTATGCCAATTTTTTCAAAGATCACAGAATTTTTTCCTGTTATTATTAAGATCACTGCATGTGGTATCAACCTGTATCTTCATTTTTATGATCCTTCAATCAAATGGAAAGCAAGAGCTACCTATATATAAAACTGCATGCAATGCAGTAGAAGTGGTCCTTAGTGGGAACATGACAGGTTGACGCATCTGTCCTAGAAAAGAAGAAACCTGACAGTTCACCTACAGGCAGTGCTGACGGCCCTGGTAAGAGGCAGAGGCGGAGGCGGAGGCGGAGGCGGAGGCGGAGGCGGAGGCGGAGGCGGAGGCGGAGGCGGAGGCAGAGGCAGAAGGATCAGCAGCTCACTGCCAAGCTTCAGTAGGCGCTGAGACTTCTAAGCCAGCCAGGGCTATATGAAATCCTGTCTCAAAGCTCAACAGAAATAAATAAGTTAGAAAACAAAACAATATAAAAAATTACTTTAGGATCTACAGGAAGGGCTGGCAAGATGCCTTAACGAGTAAAGATGCCAAATGATTTGAGTTTTATTCCTGGATCTCAGAGATAGCAGTAGAGAACTGACTCCCAGACATTTCTTCTGGCCTCCATATGTAGGCTGTGACAAGTATACACCTGCAAACACATATATACACATTAAGTAATTAAAATGTAACTTTAAAAGAGTTTTAAAGGCAAAGCATTTTTAAATGCAAGAAAGAAGGGGATATATAAGGAACATAGAAAGATCAAAGAAGTCAAATGACCCAACATTTTTATTCCTAAATATTTCAGAGAAGTGAAGATGTGATCACACAAAGGCTGATGCTTCCATGCACAAAAATTTCACTAAAAGTAGCCCCAAATATTCAAAAAGTAATTGTCATACCTAGAGAGTAACAAGTTGCTCTTTACTAAAGTGGAATGGCCTTCTAAGTTTTCACCAACACAGGCTTTAACTCTAAATTTTTATTACATTTATTTGTTTGTTTATTTATTGTGTAATGTGATAAGAAGAAACACAAGTGTGGATTTCAGAAGACATTTTTCAAAAATTGGTTCTCTCCTTCTGCATTCTGTGTCCCAGGAATCGTTAGGTCAGGAATAAGTGCCCTTACCCATTGAGCCATCTCAAAGACTGGAACTTTAACATTTAAACTTATTTATTTTATTTTAGGTATATGAATGCTTGGCTTGCATGTATGGCTGTGTACCATATACATGTCTGGTGCCCAGAGAAGTCAGAAGAGGGCTCCAGATCCCTTGGAAGTAGAATTATGGATGGTTGTGAGCTGCCATGTAGGTGCTGGAATTAACCCTAGTCCTCTGTAAGAGCATCAAGTGTTCTTAACTGGAAAGCCATCTCACTGGGCCCTTTAAAACATTCTTTGTTTTTTCAGATTTATTCATTTTATTCTACAGATTCTAACTCTAAATGGAAATATTATATTGTATAAAGGAGGCCAGTCACTAAAAGATGCATAACAAAGCATATAATTCTCCTGGTATCTACTGTAAGGCGAAGTGACAATAAACAGATGCGTAGAAACTTTTTAGAGTGATGTAATTGTTAAATGCTTTACTTGTTATGGTGGTTGCTTGCATTTCTACATTTGCCAAAACTAATGAAATTGTACACTTAACATGAGATTTTAAAAATAAATATATAGTAATCAGAAGGGCATGGTCTTACGTGCTCTTCTTGTTTGGATTGTGATGTTTGTTTGTTTGTTTGTTTGTTTGTTTTGAAGTCAATTGTTTAAGACAGGTTTTCACTCTGTGTAGTTAAGACTAGTCTGGAAGTTACTATGTAGCCTAGGCTAGCCTCAAACTAGTAGTTACCTCCTTGTCCCGCCTCCTAAGTGCTGGGATTCCATCCTTGAACCGTCATGCCTGGTATTTTCCTCTAACTCTAGACTTTTAAGACCCAAGAGTATTGGCAGTGGGGCTGAGGAGGTGGTGTTTGCAACAGTGTGTTCAGAGTTCCGTCAGAGAGTGCCCTTGTGTGTGGTGTTGTGGTGAAATTGTCCCCTGGTCTGTACCACACTGGGTCACTGTGCAAGGACTCCTCCCTCCTCCTCCTCCTTCGGACTCTTTACTTCCCAAGAGGCAGAACCTTCTTTGCATTCAACAACACAGAAGTTCAGCAAAAATGAGGGAAATTGCAACCAGCTGTGTCCTTGCCTGCTTCAAGTGCATCTCCAGACATGGTTGCCAAGGGAAAGTGTGTTTTCTTTTTTAGCATAATTTACAAACAAATGCTGTACTCTATAACAGAACCACCTTCTCCAAGTTCCTTAACAACAAGCCACCTACTTCCTCAGGTTTTCCCCCACCCTGGAATTAGGCAATTGATGGGTGATAGTACCTCACCTTGCCCCTAACACACACACACACACACACACACACACACACACACACACACACACA